>SDVV010024120.1:0-12640 GCA_016164225.1 Gammarus roeselii
CACGGTCACCAGTCTAACGAGGCAATCACTGACCTATAGTCTGCCGTTCCATGTATCGTCTGACGCAAGAGCCTCGGTCGCCAGTCTAACGAGGCAATCACTGACCTATAGTCTGCCGTTCCATCTATCGTCTGACGCAAGAGCCACGGTCACCAGTCCAACGAGGCAATCACTGACCTATAGTCTGCCGTTCCATGTATCGTCTGACGCAAGAGTCACGGTCACCAGTCTAACGAGGCAATCACTGACCTATAGTCTGCCGTTCAATGTATCGTCTGACGCAAGAGCCTCGGTCGCCAGTCTAGCGAGGCAATCACTGACCTATAGTCTGCCGTTCCATCTATCGTCTGACGCAAGAGTCACGGTCACCAGTCTAACGAGGCAATCACTGACCTATAGTCTGCCGTTCCATGTATCGTCTGACGCAAGAGCCTCGGTCGCCAGTCTAACGAGGCAATCACTGACCTATAGTCTGCCGTTCCATCTATCGTCTGACGCAAGAGCCACGGTCACCAGTCCAACGAGGCAATCACTGACCTATAGTCTGCCGTTCCATGTATCGTCTGACGCAAGAGTCACGGTCACCAGTCTAACGAGGCAATCCCTGACCTTTAGTCTGCCGTTCCATGTATCGTCTGACGCAAGAGCCACGGTCACCAGTCTAACGAGGCAATCATTGACCTATAGTCTGCCGTTCCATGTATCGTCTGACGCAAGAGTCACGGTCACCAGTCTAATGAGGCAATCACTGACCTATAGTCTGCCGTTCCATGTATCGTCTGACGCAAGAGTCACGGTCACCAGTCTAACGAGGCAATCACTGACCTATAGTCTGCCGTTCCATGTATCGTCTGACGCAAGAGTCACGGTCACCAGTCTAACGAGGCAATCACTGACCTATAGTCTGCCGTTCCGAGAGTCGAACACGCACACAGAGCGAGCACGTACTCGACGAAACAACACCCTCACTTCACCCTCGTTCAGCTCCTGCCCTGATGTGTGGTAAATTATCTTTTAAGTTTCAGTCGCAGTCTGTTCTGTCAACGAGGGTGGGGAGGGATAGCCTCGACTTGGCTGACCAGTATCTTGAACCTATCCCCGCTTTCACCATAAACTTATGACATTAATTTTACTGAAGTCTCCTCTTGCCAATTGGTCCCTCAATCGTCGCATGTGAGCCACCTGTGCCACCTAGGACAAGTTGCCAGTGTCCAGCTGGCATGAGTCGTCCTTTACTAAATTAGGTTTGACAGGCTGTTGAAGGCTAGATGGGTCAGGCCGTCAGAGGTGAATGTACTGGTGATGCCAGCCCAGCTGGGAGCCTACTTGCAGCCATGGATGATGCTCGCTTGCTTGGGGACGGCGTAAAGTCATCGATGGGCAGGACAGACAAACTTTTACGCAAGACAAAGACACGGCAAATCTAGGTAGAAAAACGACTATACAAACCTAGGCAGGTTTAAGATAGGCAGGAGAGAAAAGATGCGAATAGAGATAGGGGAAAGACGAGGCAACTATGGGATGGAAAAAGATGAGGCATATATTGACAGGGCTATCAAGGCAGGGAGATGACAAAAAAATACAGACCGGGAAAAACTAACCAAAATCTGCTGAAAAAGGACAAGGCAGGAAAAATACACGTTCAATCGAGGTAGGGCAAAGACCAGGCAAATCTTGTCATGTAAAACATTCAAGTCGTTGTAAAGGGAAGAAGCGATCAATATAGACAGTAGGAGAGACAATGCAAATTTAAGAAAGGAAAAAATCCAGTGTATGAAAAATAATCGTAAAATCTAAGAAGCTGAACGTGAAAGACAAATATAGGTTGGGAAAAAGAGCAAGACAAATTTGTTCACACCGTAAGCTCCCTGTCACCTGTTGGGCGTGAGCCGATATATAAAGAACATTGAGCACGTGGCCGAGTCGAAACAACAACCTTGAGCACGAGGACGACTCGATACAAGAACCTTGAGCACGAAGACGACTCGAAAAAACAAAATTGAGCACGAGGATGACTCGAAAAAGCAACCCTGCGCACAAGGACAACTCGAAACCACAATCTTGAGCACGAAGACGACTCGAAAAAACAACCTTGAGCACGACGAAGACTCGAAATTAACAAAATTGAGCACGAGGACGACTCGAAACAACAATCTTGAGCGCGAGGACGACTCGAAACAACAGTCTTGAGCACGAAGACGACTCGAAACCACAATCTTGAGCACGAGGACGACTCGAAACAACAACCTTGAACACGACGAAGACTCGAAATAAACAAAATTGAGCACGAGGACGACTAAAAACAACAACCTTTAACACAAGGACGACTCGAAACAACAATCTTGAGCACGGGGACGACTCGGAACAACAATCTTGAGCACGAGGACGACTCGAAACAACAACCTTGAGCACGAAGACGACTCTTAACTTTAGTTTCTGGAAATTCCAAGCCGTTTTTCTTGCCGAGTCCTCCTACAGTCGCTTATCAGATGGAGCGTCTGTTGTACAACTAGCTTTATAATACTAATCCTTTGTGCCAATAAAACTTGACTAAATGCCCATCACCCTCCCCTCCCTGTCTGTCCATTGGGGGTGTGGGAGGGGGCAGACGTGTCCGGAATACCTAAACAGATCCGGGACCACCGACGGGGCTACTTCCTGAAGCAGAGGAGACGGAATCCACTCCTCGTTCACATTACTTCTTCTGCGGGAGGCTGTTTTAGCAAAATAAACGCAACAGCAAGGCAATTCCAGGATGCTCAAAATAGGCATCGGTCGAAAACAAACAACTACTAGAAAATTGCTGAGTGTTTAGATTTGCCCTCAGACGCAGTCGAGTTTTCTGTCCGATGTTGTTATCTGTCCCATGTTGGCGATGATCGTTCCCTGGAAGACGTAAAGCGGAACTTGAGCAAGACCTACAACGCGGCTCAGTACTGCCAACCTAAAGAACTATGATGTTTATGAAAATTTTATAATGACATAAGTAATGCATAGGCAGGAGACGATTCCTGGACCTTCTTTGTCAGTTACGTGATATTTATTTCATCTCCTTCGCTTAAATTCCAATAAAATATATTACTCCTGTATGCAGAACAGGGCACGCTCTGTAACAAAGGTGGGTATTGTGTGATGTGTTGCATGCAGTCATACCCATTGCGCTGGCGCAATACGCCCCGTGGCTCTGCGCAATGTCTGCTGTAGTTGTGGTTGCTGTTGTCTACAGGAACTGAAAAGAATGAGCTTGGAAAATACTGAACGAAGAAAAAACGAATACTATGCTAACGAGGAAACAACATTCTAATAATATATATTATTTAAGGTATTATATCTGAACAACGCGTCAAGATATTGTATCTGAAGGAAGGACGTGAGTATATTACAATAATAATCATTACTGACGACTTATTGGTCAACTGTTTACTACGATACTCCCCTAATGGCCTTCTTGCCAAGCCTCGCATCGTTCACCTGTTCGTCCCTCAACGACGTTAAACGACACGTCGTTTGAAGGAATATTTCGACTTGCTGCGCATGATCCTACTGAATTAACTGTAGAGATATTCGTCATTTGCAGGGAAAATTCGGGCATTAAAAGTTCATGACCAAGCTACCCCCCCCCCCCTCGGTTCTGAATCATTCGATTCAGGGCGGAGGGGGGTGGGGGACTTGCCGTACAATGATTGATGTATTGATGATACGTTCTGAGGGGGAGAGGTGTTAACACATAAAACTGTTCACAGTTTGAGTCGAGTAGGAATCGCACTTCCCCCAGACTACAATAATGAAAATGAAAGGAAAAATGGTTAAAACGACTTAGAAAGTGGAACTATTTTTCTTACCCAATAACGAGTACAAAGTTAACTGTTTACACGGTAAGTTGTAGGGGTGAGCGTAAATTAATATTTAAGTAGTTATTAGTAACGTTCAGTGAGTATACCAGAGACTATAGAACACAGTGACCGTCATTGTGACATGACTGTACCGAGGATAGGGTATAGAGGTACACGCCGTTTGTACAGCCACCACGTGAACATAGAGCACTACTTTTGCACAGTAAACATCCATGTTTTCACGAGCAGCTGCATAGGGTCGTCAACTCTTTAGCTTATGGCTGGAAACGTCCAACTTTGAAACAAGTTCCGCCATCAATAATTACCTTTTCACCAAAGTTTACTTCCTCGCGCAACAGACCAGCATTTAAGGAAGTTCCTGTCTTTAATCAAAAGCTGGCATTGACAAGAACATCGCAGCAGCTGCTGAGCTGGTGGTGGGAGGCGGTGACCTACTGACCAGGCACACTAACAGAGGGAAAGTAGCGTTATGAAGAACTTACGAAGAGTCCATGAAGAGTCCATGAACAGTCCATAAAGAGTCCATGAAGCGTTCACGAAGTCCATGAAGCGCCCACGAAGAGTCCATTGAGCATCCTTAAATTGTCCATGAAAAGCCCAAAAAGAGTCTACGAAGAGTCTAAGAAGCGCCTATGAAGCGTCAATGAAATGTCAAAAAAAAATTAAGAATCCATGGAGAGTGCACGAAGAATCTAAGAAGCGTCCATCAAGCGTGCACAAAAAGTTCATTAACAGTACATGAAAAGTTCATGAAGTGTCCATGACGAGTCCATGGTAAGTCCATGAAGAGTCCATGAAAAACCAACATAGATTCCACAATTGGTCTTCGAGGAATCCACGAAGTGTCCATTGAGCGTATATGAAGCGTCCACGAAATGCCCATTAAGAAACAAAGTAGTATTCATGAAGTGTCTATGATGCGTCCATGTCGAGTCCATGTAGCGCTCTTGAAGCGTCCACGAAACATCCATGGAGCATCCACGAAGAGTCTCTGAAGTGTAAATGAATTGCCCACGAAGCGCCTAAAAGTCCCCATAAAGCGTAAGTGTAGAGTCCATATAGAATTCACAAAGCGTCGTAGCAGTCTCCAAGTAGACTCAAAGTAAGTAGATTCGGAAGAGTTCATGCCGTGTTGAAAGACATGGTCTCCTCGCCCAAGAGGCAGCTGTGAGTGGCCACGATTCGAACACCCAATAACCGGCACTAAAATTACACCTCACGCTGTACACTTGACCCTTGAGTTTATTCACATGCAGATACTTAGTTTTAGCCAAAACAAAAAAAATTGTCAACTTACGCTTGTACGACTTCTCTCCGATAGAAGTTAATTTTAATTAGACCTTTTAATTGCATTGTTTTTATTGTGATATTATTATTGAATGGGACGAACTAAAATTGGACTACACGTTGAAATGATCATGCGTTCAGAAAAGCGGTACCGCGATGAGCAAGAAATGTGTGAGCCAGAGGGCGGGGGTAAGAGAAAGGGTTTCGAGTGATGGAACGATGAGGTTAAAATGGCGGTGACGCAGAATAGAAGAATATTTGAGGAGTGGTTCCAGGCGAGGTCGGTGATGGTCAATGATAACTATTGAGAGACGAGGTGATGGTCAATGACAACTATAGAGAGACGAGGAAGAAGAAGAAGCGTGAGAAAATCAAAGTGATTCATATTATTAGGTGGGGTAGGCGGTCGTGCGAGAATTTATCGGGTTATAAGACGTTCTGAAAATAGGTGAAGTGGGTGAGAAAGAACAGGAAGTAAAAGGTGTAAACAACGGGATGCAGTTTGTGAGGGGCGATTGCCGTACGGAAGAGGTGGCTGGGCAAGAAGAATGGCCTAATGTTGAAGACGTTAGAAAGGTGGATATTGTTACTGTGGATTATGGATGCAAATTTCGGGATCAAAAATTGTTGCGGGTATTACAACGCAGGGAAAGCAGGGTGACAGGATAACAATAGTGAGCAGGGTGACCGGATAACAATAGTGAGCAGGGTGACCGGATAACAATAGTGAGCAGGGTGACAGGATAACAATAGTGAGCAGGGTGACCGGATAACAGTAGTGAGCAGGGTGACAGGATAACAATGGTGAGAAGGGTGACAGGATAACAATGGTGAGCAGGGTGACAGGATAACAATAGAGAGCCGGGTGACAGGATAACAATGGTGAGCAGGGTGACAGGATAACAATAGTGAGCAGGGTGACAGGATAACAATAATGAGCAGGGTGACAGGATAACAATAGAGAGCATGTGACAGGAAAAAATAGTGAGCAGATCGACAGGACATCAATAGTGAGCAGGGTGACAGGAAAAAAATAGTGAGGAGAGTGACAGAATCACAATAGTGAGCAGTTTGACAGGACAACAATAGTGAGCAGGTTGACATGATCTCAATAGTGAGCAGGGTGACAGGATCACAATAGTGAGTAGGGTGACAAGATCACAATAGTGAGTAGAGTGACAGGATCACAATAGTGAGCAAGTTGACAGGATCACAATAGTGAGCAAGTTGACAGAATCACAATAGTGAGCAAATTGACAGGATCTCAAAAGTGGCAAATTGACAGGATCTCAAAAGTGAACAGGTTCACAGGATCACGATAGTGAGCAGGTTCACAGGATCACGACAGTGAGCAGGTTGACAGGATCACAATAGTGAGCAGGTTGACAGGATCACAATAGTGAGCAGGTTGACAGGATCACAATAGTGAGCAGGTTGACAGGATCACAATAGTGAGCAGGTTGACAGGATCACAATAGTGAGCAGGTTGACAGGATCACAATAGTGAGCAGGTTGACAGGATCACAATAGTGAGCAGGTTGACAGGATCACAATAGTGAGCAGGTTGACAGGATCACAATAGTGAGCAGGTTGACAGGATCACAATAGTGAGCAGGTTGACAGGATCACAATAGTGAGCAGGTTGACAGGATCACAATAGTGAGCAGGTTGAAATAGACACCGGTACGGTCTCTGGGTTCTGGGAACATTTCAACTTGCGTATATATATATATGTATACATGTATATATTATGTATGTACATCTATACATGTATATGTATAAATAAGCGAACGTGCAATAACACGTACAGTGGCGAAAGAAAACTAGTAAAATCAGAAGAAAACTTGAATATTTTTTAGCAATTCATTTGAACTCATCGAAAATTTTACTGCCTGAATGCACAAAGCAATTTCAGCAGCTCAGTTTATATTAAATACGGCAATAAGTAGCTTCGTCAAGTTTAATGATTTACCAAGCAATGCTAGTTTATTTTTGCCTCACAAATCAGCCATTAACAACCTGTCATTTGCTTCTGTTCGTCAACAAACAACTACCATGAAGGAGAGGATGTCGAGAGACTCCGTCCAGTAATGGACTCAAACTGCAGCTGCAATCAACGAACATTTCGAACTGAAAATCTTGATTGATTGACTCTTTCGAATTATTATTTACTAACAGATCTTGAGCAACATAAAATAAGTTTCAGCCTTTACATAGACGATCTAGACGTATTAACAATACCTATTGAGCATTGATGCAGCAAATTGCTAGTTCTTAAATTAGTTCACACACAGGCATTATAGACGTAACTCTCTACAATCAGTTACCGGCGAAGAAAGTATTAGTAACTAAAATAATACTTCACGCAAAATGTTCATGTGTTATAAATACATACCTGTATATGTAAGTGTATTGTTCATGTTTATTTGTTGTACGGCGGGTCACGGCGTGACGGCACATTCGCCCGTTGGATTCCGGGATAGAGTTTAATTTGAGGAGAATTATTCCTAGTAATCAGAATTGAGTTTGATATTAAGCCTCTAGAGTTAAATTGCGTCATTACTCTTCACTCCAAATATTCGTATATATGATATTTAACTTCTTGCGCGCCATCACCTCTCCTCAGTAAATAAACTTACAAGACATTTGAGCAGTTTGCAATAAGACATTTGAGCAGTTTTGCAATACAGTAAAATGATATTATAATCAACAAAAGATTCACCAGTCGTGAGAAAGTTTCCCCTCAATTAACATAATAATCTCTTAAGTAAACTCTACAAACTTTTTTCTCATTTTATGGTTATATATATTTACAAATAAATGTTCTTCCCCTTGTTCCTAAATACGACACTTTCAACATTGGGGTGGGATGGTTCACACACCGATAACTCGTTATGCAAATCCTCCATGGGTTACAATATTTTTCTCCGAAGTCGCAGAACTAAGGCCCGTACAATGCCTCTAATCATATCAATATGGCATGTTTTACCTGAAGCTCATGTTAAGATGCCAACTCACCTTTCAGGCAGTTGCAGTAAAACTCAACAAAATTCGTATATAATCGTGGGAATTAGCCATGCAGCCGACCACAGCGCCCTCTAACAATCATTTATACACCAAACAGGAGAGACTCATCAAATCGATCCTCTTCTGGTACGATTAACACAGTCCGCGTGAAAACTCGATCAGTTTTCTGATCGTGGCGCCGGCTGGAATGTTGTAGCGGTAACCAGAATGTACACGGCACCAAGCGGCACGATTCTGTTAAGGCCTTGTACGCCAGAGCAAGAACCGCCGCCACCACCCCTCGGGTCACTCCGTGGTC
This sequence comes from Gammarus roeselii, assembly GCA_016164225.1. NCBI lineage: Eukaryota > Metazoa > Arthropoda > Malacostraca > Amphipoda > Gammaridae > Gammarus > Gammarus roeselii. Next base: position 8,467 of record SDVV010024120.1, read on the forward strand.
AATAGTCCCAAGAAAATAAACTACGCAGCCAGAATGTCAGGAGGAGGCATACCTGTCGACGTGTTGACACTGCGGCACGGCTGGTCTTTTCAGAGACTAGTCTTGTGCGTGAGACATATGGTCTGCAAATAAAATAAAACTTGTCGACGGGTCGGTATGGCTGAAGTTATCTGTGATTTTTTTCGTGCGTGAGACTTATGGTTGGCATATAAATTAATACCTGTCGACGGGTAGGCACGGCTGGTGTTATCAGAGACTTGTCTCGTGCGTGAGACATATGGTCTGCATATAAATTGCTACCCGTCGACAGGTCGGCATGGCTGGTGTTATCATTAACTGGTCTCATGTGTGAGACATATGCTCTGCAGATAAATTATTACCTGTCGACGCGTCGGCATGACTAGTGCTATCAGCGACTTGTCTCGAGAGTGAGACATATGGTCTGCAGGTAAATTAATACCTGTCGACGGGTCGGCATGGCTGGTGCTATCAGCGACTTGTCTCGAGAGTGAGACATATGGTCTGCAGGTAAATTAATACCTGTCGACGGGTCGGCATGGCTGGTGCTATCAGCGACTTGTCTCGAGAGTGAGACATATGGTCTGCAGATAAATTAATACCTGTCGACGGGTCGGCATGGCTGGTGCTATCAGCGACTTGTCTCGAGAGTGAGACATATGGTCTGCAGGTAAATTAATACCTGTCGACGGGTCGGCATGGCTGGTGCTATCAGCGACTTGTCTCGAGAGTGAGACATATGGTCTGCAGGTAAATTAATACCTGTCGACGGGTCGGCATGGCTGGTGCTATCAGCGACTTGTCTCGTGAGTGAGACACATGGTCTGCAGATAGACTCTTTACCCGCCGTCACTTATAAACATAACATTAGCGCAATAAGGGTCGGTCTGAGTTGGCAAGCTTTAGAGAAGCCGCAACAATTACATTTGGCTCCAATAATTCGGACTTTGTTGGAGAACTTTTAATGAGACGACAACAGTCTTGAAATTGAGGCTTAAAAAATAGCAGCACAGATGAGGGTGCAGCTAAAGCTACACAGAAGATACCACGCTACACCGCATCGACGAGGTCGTTAGAGACCGCTCAATGTACTCGCTTAATGTTGAGGCACGAAATGCAATAGAATCGGATTCTTGAATCAAATTAAATTTGGAAAATAGGCTGATCGCGAACTAAGATTTTTCAGCAAAAAATCAACTTTCAATGCGCAAAATAATGCTACAAGTATACCAGTGCATCTAACTAAGACATGCAGCCATTTGTCCTAAGCACAACATGTAAAGGCATCTCTCAAAAGGCCTTGAAAAATTATTTCTTCCATTCCTATTGGCCTATATAAAAGCTTTGCAGTGACGTATAACATCCCTTCCTCGCTACTCAGCATCCAGTCTCGATTGAGACAAAAGCCGAGTATCAGCAACCATATGCATGAACAGACCAACTTTAAAGGTTGATTGAAGTAACAGTTTCAATGTTATAGAATAAATACATAGATCAGTATTTTGATAACAAATTTTGCTCAAACTTAATTTCGTTTCACGAATTTGCAACCAGTATATTTTTTCATGTATCATAAGGCAGCCTGACACAGCGAGGAAACGACAACAGTAGCCCGCATCTACTTGTCGCCATTTCATTCATCCACTCCAGCGGTGAATGAGGGCAACCCGTATTATATCGTAAGCTCATTGAGAGCAAGAACGGCACCATAACAGATTTTGATACGCCTTCGAGACTTCAGAGGTAAGATGTATCCCATGAACGGTGTGTACGCATTGGGGCAGTAAGGTAAAGAAGCCCCAGCTTTTGCTCTTTCAATATCGTCGAAGGTAGACCAACATCAACGATTTTCTGTGCTTACTCTCTATTTGATTTAATTTGGGCCTCATTTCCACCAGAGCCTCAACGTGAGTCATCATAGGCTCCCCTGTAGGGCGCGAGCTTACTCTCTATTTCCATAGATGTCGCTGCTCCAGAACTTCTTTAAGTGCAGAGAATCCAACAGTTATTGGCGTGAACAGTTGCGCTGTCGTTCACTGGAATGATTGATCAAGTTAACCATGTCGTGTGTCGCAGAAAGTCGAAAAATGATCCCAAAATACAGCTCGTGCAATGCGAACTCCTTGTACTTATTAGTGTTTTTACTTTGGTTTGCCTCAATCACACTAATTCAGTTTTCTTATGAGAAAAATATTTAAAATATAGTGTGTTTTGTATCATGTCTCCTCATACAGTTTACAGCAATCCTTACAGGCCATCACCAAACATGGATGAGAGTTATAGAATAATGAGAAAAAAATTATTCCAAATTTAAATGTCGAGTCGTAAAAGGTGAACCGGAAAGAAACCCTGCCTGCCTACAGTTATGCAGCTTTCATGGCAGGCTGTACATCATTCGCAAGCTCTTGCAGAATAACCCACAATTATAAGAGTGCTGTCGTAATTTGAACTTATTTTCCCCTAGTTAGGCTTGAGTGTCCTTTATTTATCCTCTTCTCCTACCCATTACAGCCGTCGTCGCATGAAATGCGTGGTTTAAGATCTTGTCCATTGAACTAAACTGGAAGTTATACTGAAAATTCGAATAATAAAAATGAGTATCGGAAATTCGTTTACTCACAAAAATAATTGAAAATAAGGACTAGTCTGTACTACAATTTTCAAGTTATCATTACAAGCCACGTATTATTTGTTGAGTACTTAATGGAATGCTAAACTGTTCTCTTAATTCTGTATTAAAATATTTTTTAATAAGTTTCGAGTTACGTTAATTTGTTACTCGAATGTCCTACTATTTTGAAGGTATTCTTTTACATATTATATACATACACATATACACACATAAATACGCATATACACATATATATAAATATAAAGAGGAAATAATCCACAGTGGAAAACTAAGGACTGCCCTTATTTTAAAAGTGACTGTTTCGGAAACGCAGGCCCACATCGTCAGACAATGAAAGCACAGTGATCGTAAGAGTATCATACTACCACTATATATACTGGACGTAGCCGGTTTACGGTCTAACCGCGGAAGTTGTTAAAGGAACTTCTAAACACAGTGGGATGCATGGCCCCCTGGCCCATGCAAGGAAGTACGGATTATTGATATGCAAGCAATTATACAAAACCTGACCTGACCGATCGAGGCAGACTGAGCACTCCGGGAGTTTAAGGAGGCTTGGGTGATATTTTAAATTTATATGCCTTATAGAAGTTCGCACACTCTGTACGATTTAATGTGAATACCTTTCTGAAAAATTTGATGCAACCGTGTTTAAAAGTGTTAGCTACATGATCTAACATACGAATGATTACAATGATAAATTTACGTGGAAATAACCCAGCACTGCACTCACGTATATAAACATATTATCTACAAAACATGAACAGATGTATTCGCCTGAAGATCTTTATACATATCCACAAAATCAACAGATAAATAAACACACCTGCAACAGCATTCGTTTCAACGCACACTGATGTCCATGTAAATAGATATATGCAAATTGAACAGCACCAGACAACGCAATGATCCATTGAACTACCTGTCGGTCAAAAAACGTTGACTATTTTTTCTCACGCATCGTAATAATATGGGATTATTGATTTAATTCCTACGTATTTCACGAATCTATCATATTGACAAATTATGAGATCAAACCTAATTTAACCTTGAACAGATGTTAGAACAAATAACAATAATCATTGTACTCATTTTATTTTCAAAAATGATAGACAATGCCAATCGCTGAATTACACCCTCATCTAGACTACCAAACGACACTTCAAAAGGATGTGAAATGAACTGCAATTGCAAATAATTACAACAATTTGTACGGGGATAAAAAAATTCTGACAGTAAACATGGAAGAATCTATAAGATGACAAAATAAAATATTATTAACATAAGTGGTCTAACGGCATTGCGTGTATTTTTTAATCACTGTCCAAATTACTAATTGTTCTGTACAATGGAGGGTTGCGGTTCAATAAAATATTACAAGTGGTGCTATCGATTTCAATGCTGGACTTGCACACAATCATGTTCGGCAGCTGCTTAATTAAACAGATTCTAATATAAACCGATTTTAACCACTCCGAAAATTGTTAGAATCGGTGAGAATAAATATATAAATATACATAAATA
>SDVV010024121.1:0-12639 GCA_016164225.1 Gammarus roeselii
CATAATAATTTTTCCAGTACTGTATATATACATATATATATATACGCATATGTGTACATCATCATAAGCATGTTGCCACCAAGACTCTGTCACCAACTATGGCCTTGGATTCCTCTCACCAATTCAGCCCTGGAGATGGAGGCACGCTAAGCGCTCGACGTTACCTGTTCTGACGAGGCCGACACTGGTTTTAAACGAGAATGATACACGTTTCCACTTTGCTGCAGTACAGACACAATCAGGTTCAATACGCTGGGCACCCATGCGCACCGTTCACGCTCCCGCCTCAGTCACATCTCTGCATCGGTCACGAAAGATTCCTGCGGTTAATCATTCCCCTAAGGTGCGATATTTAAAGTGAACTTATATGTATATTTCATTGTTGTATCAGTTTTATGATACGTGGTATTGTAGATGATTACAGGTTACGTAATATTTATTTTGTTTGTTTACATGCTTTTAGGGTCATATTTACTTCCTAGTTTCATATGTTATTTGCCAGTCACGGTCCCTGACAGTGTTGCGGTGTTCTTACACGGCCTTATCTGTTGGTCGGTAGGACCCACTACCTTCCCCAACTGGTCCTAGTGGCATACATGTTACACCTGGTTGTTGTTTGTTTGGTTATGCTATTCTGGGATTTATACAGTGATCGTATACCAGTGTTGCTTCAATATGTCGGTGTAACGAAGCCGAGTATTTTTTTTTCGTAATGTATCCCAGAAAGGCTCTATCACGTCCCCCTTCTCGTCAATTTTCAATAGTTTTTGTTTGTAAAATGCCTTAGGAATTTTATCCAGGAACGTTTAAATAATTGCATTGACATCTGGGTTATTATTGTCTATTTTACCAAAAAACGTTTTGGGAGATCAAGTACGTGAATTTGCCTTTGGACATCGGGATAGCTAACATACCCGTTCGATTCAAATTGTAATGCGGTGTTGGCTCGTAGGTAATGAAGAGAACCGCTAGAGAGTGTCTTATCAACGGGCGGCAATGAGCCCGTACATAGTGCTGCAACATCGCTATTATTTCACTCCTTTTGTTTGATTGGTTTTGGTGTGGGCTCTGTAGTTATGCTAGAGCGATAGAGGTCGTTAATAAAATTAAATAATCTTATTGCTATTTCAGGCGAAGCGTTCAAATCTAGCATATCGTCCCCACGCGTACTCAATCATTGACTGTGATTAGTACTGCTATGTTCTGCTATTTTCTGGCCCTGTTGTGACAGATATGGGTGTAGCGCTACCACCAATATAATTTGTTGTAAGCTTATCCATCTTGGATTTTGGAACTAGTTAGTAAACCGATTAATTCATGGATTATTTTTGTCAAGCAACTCACTGCAGTTGGTAATAGTAAATTTAACAGAAGCCCTCCAAGCACGGTTGATAATGTTCTCATTTTGGCCCCGGAGGATTTACACCTGAACAATTTACTGTTTAATTGTTTTATATTAGAGTTGAATTTATTTACCCGTGACTTAGTTAGCTTGTCACAGACCAATTTCACGCTCTGGATATTTCTAAACATTTCGCAGATGATTTCAACTTCTTTATCACTTAATAGTTTGATGAGTTGACTACGTTCGGATGATTTTAGTTGATTTAATTTATCATAAAAATTCAATTTACGTTTCAAAGTACGTTCATCACACATCACGACACAACGTTTCCTTCATTAATCTACGTAGGTTTGCTGTCTGGATAATCCGTATATATCACGTTGAGTTGCTTTTTTCCTCGTTTAATTCAGTTTTTCAATACCTTGATGACATAAATATCAGGTCTGTTACACTGAACTAGTTACTGCCTGTAGGCAAAATCTTTGATGGGTTCATCAGTATCGAGTGGTGTTCTTTCATGGGTCGGAGAGTAATGTTTTTTTGATTAACACGTGAAATACGAAACATCTCTTTCGTGAACTTTGGTTCATGTCCTAGCCTAAATGTCTTGAGACTGGGATCACTGCACTGTAAGCGTACGTACGCTCCCACCTTTAGTTGTGTACTGGGCACTTCAATTCTTTTACGTCGTATTTTTTACATTTCCGACAACAGACCCTGAATTTGACTTGGATCGTTCAACAAATAAACGTCACAGGGACCCGTCCCATTAATGATGAATGTGGTGTCATATTGTAAGTGGCCACAATTGCTTGCAAGTCATCTATATAGCTTTCAGTCTTGTTACCATGCAAATATTTTCTCAACCTGAGTTTTATAGTCCGTATAACACGCTCTGTTATGGATGCTCTGATGACCTTGTTGTATGTGTAGTAAATGGAAATGTTTTTGCAGGTCAAATACACTTTAATGTTTCTATTTGTAAATTCTCTGCCTTGATCTGAACAGATCCGAGTTGTTGGCCACACTAGTTCGTTTGAATATATTGTCAAATGCTGCAATCACATTTTTAAATGTAATGGCTTTAAAGGGTTGTACACACAGATATTTGCTGTATAAATATCTAATTCCGCCATTTTTATCTGCATAATCTTTCATATTGGCAACATCCGCACAGAGAATCAATCCAGGATGCGCAGCTGTGAACATGCGTCTGCTAAATTTTAAGGGAGCTTGTTTAAATCGTGTGAAAGTTTCTTATCTTTGTAGAAAATTTTCAACATCGCGTCTTGTTGTAGACGGACAAATGTTCTTATAGCTTTAATGTAGAGCCTTCACGCTAGAGTATGACCCAACAGCCTCCGGATTGTAGTAGACACTCTCCATTCTAATTCACTACTAATCTCAAATCAGGCATATATTATATTTTATAGAGGTAACACTTGTATAAATTCATGTCCTAGAATTCGTACTCTTATGAAGAATTTCGAAGTACTTGGATGTGTGAAACCAACCAAAATATGCCCATATGGTTTTTGTTCTTCATGTATCTTGAACAAAGAGATGAACGGTTCAATCTTGTCTTTTGCATGAACTGTTTTGCCGAAATAACGTAATTGATTGATATCGCGCATGCGCAGGATAAGAAAGTGTGTGCACGGTATTCAAAGATATTGTGTGGTGGAATGGATTTCAGTAAAAGAGTGATTGGTTTAAATATATCGCACTGATATTTGCGTGCCTACCCCGACAAAAAACAGATGCAATAATACGTAGAGACTCCGATTCCAACATGAAGTCATCGAACACAACAAGGAGTTTACAAGTAGTTTTCTTCGCTAATGGATCGAATGCGACTTGTCCTGTATGATTTTTTTTAATTTTTCCTGTTTCCTTACAAGAAAGTGCTCTGATCCTGAAACGACGTGCCTCATCAAAACTATCAATGCATTTATAAATTATTTTTCCCACAAGGACACTCTTCCCACTGGATGAGAACCCGCTCACAAACAATCGTACGGGTTTGGCGAAGAGGTTGACGTCCGCCAACCTAACTCCAACTGGTGATAGAATACTAACTAATTTTCAATTACCCTTTAGATAATAAATATTTTTCCCTCTCTCTCTTTGCCGATGTATTCCATCAAGGATATGCTAAAGTCAAGGACCGTTCGGCAACACCAAGTAATTATCAGCGTGGGCTATTGACATCTCTAAATTTAGATCGATTATGCCAATATCTTTGATATTAACCAATATAGTTTCCGTATGTTTTTTTTTCAGCAATTGGTTAAACCTATTATCAGTTCTTTCTGAACAGATCATGATAACAACTCGATCGGGCGTGAACCAGATCAATTCGGAACTTCAGGGATGATGATGTGTGTTTACCGAAAAAATGTCGATATATTTTTGGACTCAGTAATCAATCTATTCCATGTTAGAGCATAATCAGTGTTATATATATTTTTCTAAATACATACATTTTCACGTGCTGACCGACGCAGTACCCTCCAGCGAATCATCCGTATCAGAGCTGTTCGTTGGCCAGCCTTTGCCCAAACTACCAGCGTAATCCGCTGCCTGTACCTCACTGGCCGCAACCTCGACAACCGTGGCAGAGACCACCGATGCAGACACAAACATACCCGCAACAGACTCGAGCTTATCATCCATCAGGAGACTCATTCAAAGTTGGCCATGATGCATTACAAAGGTTAGTGTATACAAAAGAGTTGTATGATTTTTTTTATTAAATAAATGATTACATCTTCCTTCAATAACATCTTAACCAAAGGTTGAGAAAAGGCGAATGATCTGTTAGGTATATCCATCGTTAGGGGCTTGTCTTCCGAGATTAGCTCAAGTGAGTGAATACGCTCCAGCACGATTTCCTCTTGACTGAGGAAGTTAACTATAAAGTCGGGACTTAGACAATTCTAGACTTGTGCAGTTTGATTTACTGTTTAAGAACACAAGCTTCATTTCTTCAGAGTTGCACTCCAGTTCCACACTTGACAAATTCTGTCCTATTAAAACAATTTTCCTTCATCTTCGAAATGTTCAAGATAACTTTAATCGTTGTTAGACTCGTTGACACAAAATTGTCATCTTCAATGAATGCAAACCTCTGGAGAGTCCAACTATAGGTGACTTCAAGATTGATCATCAGCTCCCTTTTTCGGTTTTGTTGATCAATCTTGAGGATGTTCACTCGACGATAAGCTGATGATATATGTATCCACCGCCTCAGCGGCACCCCACCGCTGCACGCAGGCAAACAAGTTACAACACGTATTTCGTATAGATTTGTTGTCGTACACTGTTGTATAAAAGAGCGAGTGCTGCAGCTCAGACATTATTTGTGCTCTTGATCTCGTCGACGACACACCTTCCTCAAAAATTTAGGCATTTCTAACCAGTTTATTGCTTGTTTTGTTTTATTGTAGAGATATCTTTCTGTAACTTTGCTAGTCTATTTTGTATTGTTTTACTATAGATATACCTATGTTTAATCTTGTAGGATGAATCAAATACCATTGCTGGAGGATAAAGGGAGTGTCCCATCCCGTTCCTGCCGCCCCTTGCATGCCCTAGCGCAAGCCTCGCAATGTCCGCAAGCCCTAGCGCAAGCCTCGCATTGTCCACAAGCCCTAGCGCAAGTCCGCAACCCGGTGGTGGCCCCCTTCCGTCTTCGGAAAAAAAACGCGGAGTTCAGCCTACTGCAGATCCGCCCTTGGCGCTGTCTTTTGTTGGACAGGTCGGCTCTGGATCCATTCGTCGCGCATTTTACTGCTCCGGAACTGCCCTGAGTTCAGCCTACTGCTGCGTTGGCGATGCCTCCTGTTGAACAGATCGTTACTCAGACTACTGATCCGTCCTTGGCAGCGTCTCCTGTTGGACATTTCGTCGCTACTGATGGTTCGGCTCCGTTGGGTGAGGCTATATTTCACCCACCTACCTCTGAGGGCTTTTTGGAGATAAATTTTGTCACATCGACATTTCTACCATACACTGAACATGTCAACATATCATCCATGATAACATTGGGATGCAGGGAATTAGTGGGTCACGCTGAATCTAAATTAGGAACATTTCAAAGACTCCAATGCACCGTGACGGTTGGAATGGGGAAAACAATGGAGGATGCATCTCTAGATGACACGAACTAGGTGATGAACACAAATGCGATCCAGCTGACAAAAAACACGATTTTAAGTGAGTTGATTGAGGATCTCGGGGTAGATTTACAAAATAAATTAGAAAAACATGAGGGAGAAGGTAGGGCTGGAGCATTAGTACAGTAACCAGTGTTAAGCTTGAATTCCACATGACAGGGGTGAAAGAAAATATAAGTCTAGGCGACTATGTTCCTTGGCCCAAAAACTGTCCAGGCCGGCACCATATAGTCAACATAAAATCGCGAAACAATAATTGTGTATTGATAAGCATGATTTCCCAATTCCACTTGAAGTAGGAAACAAATCTCTCAAATTTCAAACGACAGTCATGTGATACATATCTGCCTTTTGAAGATACTTAATTTCAGTTTCCAGAACTTGCATTGGACACATCTGTGGCTTTAGAAGACTTATCAAATATAGAGATGGACAGTGAAGTTAACATTAGACTATGTCAGCTCACAAAGAAGAAGGAAGGTTATGGTCTGGTCAGTGTAAACAGAGTCAGTTTAGAGGCCAGTGAGGAGCGCACTGTTCATCTTGTGCAAATCTTAGGTGCCAACCAAGTCGCTCTCTTTCCATGTTGCACTACATTTATGCGTACATTTAGACACACGACCTATAGAGACAACTTTTTTTGTCCTTTCTCCACTATAAGATGTAACGTCCAGTACAGGCTTGCAAAACATAAGTTTGCCTGAAGAAGGCGAAATGTACCAATTCTCTGTCATGCACGCAACAATGAAACTCCCTGTTGTTTGTTATCATGACTGTGAATCTGTGCTAGAGCCAAGCCAAGAGTGAAAACATGTAGTCAACATACACAAGTTGTGCATGTACAGTTATACTCTAGTGAATAAAGACGGGAAAATTGTAGGACACTAAGTAGTCGATTCGACTACAGTTCCCATCGAGGAGATGGAAACACATATTTTCAAGAATATGTTGCTGGATTATAATGATCACATGTCAAATTACTATTGTTCCCCATCCCCGTCCTTTCCAAACAAGACGTAAAAAAAATTTGCGCAAGCAAAACATGTGAGTGCTGCGGGGACGCTTTTGGAGAAAATGGTAAAAGACGGGTTCGCCGCCAAAATCACTACGTGGAGGGAGTCTTCGGACCCAATAAAGAAGTGATAACAGGGCCGCTTTATTTGTAAATTGTGTCTTCAGAATCACTGAGCAACTCAGGTTCATGCCATGAATTGCTCACAATGCATCGGCATACGACATCTGCTTCATATTGGGAGGATTGGAAGGAGCTAACTTCTTGAATATCCGTGTTTTACCAAAACAGTCCGATAAAATGTTCAGCATCTCTGTCTACTTGAACGACGCTACGAGAAAGTACGGTGTCATGTTCATCGACTCGTTCTCGTTCCTCAACTCAAGTTCAGACAGTCTTGTCAAAAACCTTAAAGATAGTAGCCATGACATGCCGCTCCTGAAATCTCATCTCACAAGTATCGGGTACAGTGACAAGGTTCTAGACCTCGCTACTCGAAACGGTCACTTCCGCTACGAAGCCATAACATCGGATTCTGTACTGGACCAAATGACATCCCATCACAACAAGCCTTTTACAGTCAACTACGAGGCAAACTAATATCGGACTCTGATTATGCTGAAGTAATTGAAATATGGCAGGCAGCCAACTGCAAGACTTTGCGTGACTACATGATCATCTACCTGCTCATCGACACGTTGCTACTGGCCGAAGACCATGACACGCGACTACACCCTGGATCCTGTCCATTCTGTGAGCGCCCCTAGCTTTGCAATGCAAGCTGCCCTCTACGAAGGAAAGATGAAACTAGAGCTGGTCAATGATATCGATCTCGTGAACTTGACCGTCAAAAATACACGAGGCAGATTCGAGACGTTGACGAAAGGTTTTACCTAGATAAACAACTAAGCTACCCGTGTCTCCAGCAGACATGTGGGACTTTGACACTCTTTATGGTGGTAGATGCTTGAGCGAGCCCCTCATTATTGGCGAAATCCTTGATCTCGCACCTGAAGAAATTCAAGCATTCGATTTAGTAAACACAGACTGTTTTGACAAGAACACGTACATTGTCTTTATCGATGCCCAAGTCAGCGATGAAGTTGCACAAAAAAAGACGAGCTGCCGTAACTGTTACATCACAAAGAGGTTACCTTGGACGATGTTTCGCCCTTCACAAAAAATCTCTTGGCAGGCTCGGAACATGTCAAAACCGAAAACGAGCTGAGCGTAAGCTGGTTGCTAGTCATCTACCTCAAACTGACTACCTCATGTCCTTGGAACTTCTTTAAGTACTCCTCAGACAAGGACTGGAAGTCATCAAGGTTCATCGAAGTTCTCGCATCAAGCAGGAACCTGTCTTCAAGTCCTTCATCATAAAAAATATCCTGAAACGTCAGGATACTACACACTCCTTCGAAAAGTCCCTGTATAAACTACTCTTAAATATAATATACGGTAAGTTATTGTTCAATCCGCTCAACAGAAGTCTAGAGGCGAAAGTCATGTGCACACCCAACGAGTAACGAAAACACGCTGCCAACCCCCTCCTAGAAAACTGCTGCGCCATCAGCCCCGCAACAGTCATCATGATCCTCAAGCAAAAAAATATCCGAATGGTTCATCCACTCCAAGTTGGATTCTACGTGCTTGAAAAAGCTAAGCAAAAGTCTACAGCTTCTTGTATGACACACCGAAACCACGCTACGGTGACCACGTCTCGCTCATCTACTCGGACATCACAGACCCGTTGCTGCTCCAGTTCAAAGGTGTGGCCGATATTGAGGCGGAAATGCGGCCAGCTCCTCTGGCTGAATACGTGAACTTTTCCAATTACCCGAAAAATCATCCCTTGTACGATGAATCCAAGAAAGGACAGCTGGGACTACGGAAAAGCGAAACAGCTGATGACTATCCGAGTGAAATTATTTGCTTGCAACCAAAGTGTTTCAGCATGTTGTTTGAGTCCGATGACACAAAATCAGCTGCTAAAGGTGTCAATTACCAGACACAAGCCAAAATCAAACATGAGCAATACAGAGACATCCATAACCAGGAAACCTACATATTTTGAGACCATACACAACATTCGCGCGCAAGCATGCCAGCTTCAAACTGCACGCACTGTTAAAAATTGCCTCAGAAATTTTGAAAACAAACGTTACTATCTCAATGCATGCACAACTCTTGCCAATGGCCATCCAGACATTCCCAAAAAATCCATTGCAGTGAAACCTACCGTCACTAAGAAGAGGAAACGATGTGTCTTGGGTGATGATGATACTAATGAAACATGGATTTAACATGGAAGAGGCGTAAGCCGGGTGAGGCCGTCATTGGCGAGTGTAGTGGCGATGAGAGCACATCCACGCCTTAAGGATTTATTCTCTAAATCTACCTAAGACGTTGTTAATATGTAAATAAATATATATAAAGTTGAACATGTTTCATTGCCCTGCTGGTTAGAGTATATATTAATCTCTACAAGCGGTTTGTTGTCAGTATGACAACAGAAAACGGAGGACTTTTTTGTTTATATCTCATCGCTAGGCAGTAGCCAATTGTACCAAAACAGCAAATCTAAAAGTTTTACTAACAATATTTATTCAGGAATACAGCTACAGTGAGAGTGGAGCGTGGGACTCGTATAACTATTCTATAATGACTGAGGTAAGATAAAAAAAGCGCGATGAACAGTACAACATTGTATTCTTCGTAGACTATTTGAATGATAAAAATGAACGAGTCGGGCATGAAAAAGCTTTATTTGTTCCTAGCAAAAACATCTCAGGCAGTACATTGGAAGAATACATCTCCGAGCTAGAAATCAATATCAGAAAAAGTCTGTTAAGGGAACGAATCGTTAGAGATGAAGAAAAATAGTTTGAATATGAAAATGCCACACGACGCATAAAGTTCAACGCCTTTATTCTACAAAACATCTCGCAATACAAATATACTAAAGCTACGGTGAATTAGTACTTTGTCGGAGATAGATTGGCTGATTTAATAGCCGGAGCGATGTGAAAATATTATGTCGGTGAATATGCTGTAAGCGAAAAAATGTCCTCTATGAACGATAATGTACGCTGAATAAACGTTTACTCTGATATGATTTCACGCAGTTTTTATCCATTTACGCGCGCCCAAGTCATATATAAAAAATTACAGCGTAGTCATATTGATTCCATTTCTATCGATCTACGAGATGGTGTTGGCGGTATCATCCAGTTCAAGGATGGTGGATCGAGCCTATGCGTATTGCATTTTAAAAGAAGCTAGAGCCATATAAATATAACACTGGATATGAAAAAGGTCATATGGTATCTAGCAATCATGAGGGTGGTATATGCATATCTGTCGAACAAAAAATACGATGTTTTATTCGCGAAACGTGACATAATACGCGGTGGAAGTTTACATGATATTGACAGATTTAGAAGTCCGATATCGTACCAGAGAAGTAACGGATTCTTCTCAACCATAGCCAGTCTTGTAAGACGCACATTGCCTTTTCTACGGAAAACTTTACTGCCTGCAGCTGCCGATATGGCTCAAAACATGGCACACGATTACTTGAAGAAGAAAGATATGCCAAAATCAACAAAGGAACATGGGATTGCTACACTCAAGAATGTTGTAAAGAAAGCCATGGCTGGAGGTAAGATCACAGGAAAAGTAACGAAAAATCGTAAATCGAAGAAGAACCACGGAAGAAAGATGGACTCGTGTCGTCCATTAATTAATTACTAATAAATACCACTGTTCATGTACCAATAACGTTAGTTTCGGGTAAGGTTCTATACCGACAACATGCATGGTGGATCATCTCTCAACATGACAGGGCTAGAAGCCCCTACGGAAAACAATGAAATGGAAGTGATTGATATGTTTCCCTCCATCGACAAGAAATATTTAATTAAATCGAGTATCGAATAGAAATTTCAAATAAATTATCTAAGTACAAACAGCAGTCTGTATGATGGTAGAATTGACGATTCCTTTATAGAATTTATATTCCAGGATCGGATAATGAAATGGTCGACTTGAGCTCGTTAACTGCAGAAGTGAAAATCCGTATTAGAAATTCAGATGAAAGCACGTTGGTCGCCGCTGGAAATGTTACTTACACTCGTTGACGGATTATTTCATCGCATGTTCCAAAATCACTCTCTATTCCTAAATAGTGTTCAATGTGAAGGAGACAGTTATACAAGACTACTAAATAATCTCAACGCCTATACATCCATAAAAAGCTCCGATCTAAATAATAACGGACTGAATATGATGTATAAATCACTGCAAACATTAATTCCAGATACCATCGTCGCAGCGAATTTTGCTAATCAAAGCGAAAATGAGACTTGGATTCAAGAAAATGTACGTCGTGGTATACATATGATGGGACCACTAAACTTTGATGTATCTGGTCGCAACATTTATCTATTGGATAATATCAGCGTAAATATACGTTTGGAGCTGGCAAAACCTAGTAGCGTTCTCCTAACACATGACTATGATCAATACATTTATTTAGTTAATACAAGCAAATTATGGTGTAAAAAGGTTGTACCATTCCTTACAGCTTTGCTTGCCCTAATTAAACCTCACAAAAAACAATGACATGATTAAATACATGTTCGATCGACCTATTGTCAAAACAATCGTGATCCCTACCGGTCAAAACTCCATCTATATTGATTACCCCTTCAACGGGGCTGTTCCACATAAATTAACCCTGTTTCTCATTGATCAAACAGCACATAACAGTAGTGTAAAGGGAATCAAACTATAATTTTTGGGGGGTGCGGTAGAGGACCCCCCTCGGCAGAAAGTTGGATGCGCTCCTGGATAGAGGGTCCCTGAACGCAATTTTTTTGATTTGGCCAATGTAATTCTTAGGAAGTATGTTATTTCTTAGTGTGACCGACTTAGCCGCTGTATTTCTCAGACATTGTACTTGTGTGTGAAGACAATTGCTCTTGTAGTCAAGTTAATTACTGTAGGTACAGAGAGAAACACCCGGGAGGGTGGGGGACAGGATGAGGGAGGAGGAAAGGGGAGGAGAGTCGGGCGTCGAAGGGTCCATAAACGCATTATTTTTTATTCGGCCAATGTAATTGTTAGGAAGTATGTTATTTCTTAGTGCGATCGACTTAGTCGCTGTATATCTCGAACATTATAATTGTAGATTAAATTAAATACTCTTGTGGTCGAGTTAATTACTGTAGGCACATAGACCACCCGGGAGGGGGAGTTGAGAGTGGGATGGTCCCAATAAATAAATGACAATTTACGATTTATCTCGACCTATGATCATTACGAGATTTTGACAGATTGTTACTACGTATTGTAAAAGCAGACTAAATTTCGTGTTGGGATATTTTAAATGGTCTGTTCGTAAGAAAATTATGGTATATATTAGGACTGCTGTTAGTGTAGGATACATTTTAATACGTTACTTTTATATCGTATTACATAGTTTCACAGACGTTCCTGTTATTTCAATGGTTATTACCCTTACATTTTGTTGTGTAGGACTCATTTGAATAGAAACTTTTACTGCTCAAACCTGATTTTTTTAGGATATTCGATGTAGTTATACAATAAATGATTGTACATATTACCATGTTTTGTTAGTGTAGGAGAGATACATTTGAATAGAAGCTTTTATAACAATTCTATTTAGTTTTCAATGGTCATTGCCCATACATTATGATATGCATTCGATGTTGTTACCGTAGGATATCGTAGATTTTGACACCTTTCTCTTTATTAGTGACTTCTGTAATATGTACGTGGCCTTATCGAGCGAAAATCTATATATATTATTAAATCCCCTTGTATGCATATATTTTCAGAGATTCATCAGGATACAACGTTAAGGAACAAATAGCTGCAGACACGTTCACGAATTTTTTAGATGCATGTTTTTCTGTAGACAATGAAACAAGTTTTATTCATACGTATTTATTGATGATTGAAGAAACATATTCATGATATTAGGAACAATTTTTCATTTTGATAACTTCATTTAGGTCTGGGGTTACAGTGATATACGTTCACGCATGTTCGAGACATATTATAGGTGGACAATCAAACAT
>SDVV010024122.1:0-12639 GCA_016164225.1 Gammarus roeselii
TATATATTTATATAAATGTACTTGTTATTTTCCTTACTATTGTAAATGATATTTTGCTGTATGTAATCTGAACCATCAGCCACTAGAGATGAGCTGTGACTAATTCAAATTGAACTCTCGTTTCCATTAATTCAAGTAGCGTAGTTGAGAATGATGTTTCATGTCTTGTGTTTAAGAATTTATTTATTGCCTGAAAATTGTAAACTCATTGCCAGACTATGGAAATAAATGATCTAATAATAATAAAAATAAATATTAAGTGGAGTAGGTGGTGCAAGGGCCTCCTCAATTAAGATGATTATGCTGGCTGGCAGCAATGGCCCTACTAATGACAAGGCCAGTGGCAGCAGATGGTACTAATCAGGCAAGTGGCACTGTATCAATCTGATAACAAGTAGTTGACCTGTAGTAGAAACAGATACACATGTTAGGGGAAAATGCTGGGTGATGGTTACACCCCATAACATCATGACAAGTATGAGATTTAATACATTTTGTTTCTCCTCCTTATCATCTTAGCTTTTTGTATGGGTGTGGCAACAACCAAGCATATCGGTTTGTACACTGGTCAGGCATCGACTCTTTTGTGTACTTCAGTCATCATTTTATTACGATTCCTCCCCCTGGCTGGACAGCTGCTGCACATACCAATGGAGTACCTATTTTAGGTGAGTAGGTTGTTGGCTATCTTCTGGTTGTAATCATGTTGGAACTTAATTTAATGTAGCTAAGCAATACTAATTTCATGTAATGACTTCCAGTTCTCCATAAAAATAAGTTTTTGTTTACTTTGTTGCTTGTTAGCAAGGCATTGTGTTCTCGGTATAGCTAACATGCAAAAGAATATCCATTAGAAGTTTTGCTTCATACATACATATCATATAGCTAGCTATGGTGCAGCCAGCTCTTAATAGATGTTCAAGCTTTCTCATTTTATTTCTGTTTAAATATTGTGTTTTCATTAATAAACACTACTGTATATTGATACCAATAATCACTGTATCATCTTTTAAAGTTCTTGCTCCATCAAAGCTAGAATATATTTAGTGGTGTTGATATATTTTTTTAAATAGTTCAGTTGGCGATCACACAGGGTATAAATTTTGCCTTTTTCTTCGTAGGGACCGTTATCACAGAGTCAGACGATGGTAAGCAGCTATGTCAAGAACTATTTTGCAGCCTTGAATCTGTTGAGCAAGCAGTTGTGCAGCTTATCAAGATAGCTCAGTGTCACAAACTGCAGGGCTGGCTCATCAACATTGAAAACACAGTGCAACCAGCTGCTGTAAGAATTAGGATAAACATCATGATTTGGTTTATTGATGAATGAGTAGCAGCATAAACTTCTGGATTATCTTAAGTGTTTGTGACATCAGAACTTGCGTGGAGATGGATCCCCTAATTTAATCTGATTGATTAAAAAGTTGATTTTGAATAGTATTTATTCAGAGAATAAATGCCTGATGATTGTAGATTTTATATTCTATCATGTCCATGTTACCAGACATTTTGCTAACATCTGAAATTTTTGATCAAGTATAAAATGTTGCGCAACATTTCATGCCAGGAAAATTATCCAATATATCTTGTTTCTCTCAAATATGAGTGACATGGTTTCAATCGTGTCATCAAAAAATTTGCAGAAAACAAATAATTTCACCAGTGCAGCCCCAATGTTGCAAGATTGTGAAACACAGGCAGAAGCAAATCTACTTGTAAGTAAAGAGTTTGAGAAAGGTCTTACCATTTCCATTTGACATGTTTCTATAAAACTCGACTCCAACAAGTGTACTACTCATTAAATTCTTTGTATGCAACTGAAAATACAGCTGTATAAGTTCCACAAGTGTTGAGCTTAGTGAAGAAACAATAATCAATGTTTGTCTTCTTGTTCGTGGGTATCAGTTTCTAACATTTCTCTGTAAAAAAATTATTCTCTTAGACAACAAAGGTCTTAATACCTAGGCCACATCCAAATAATGTAACTGCAAGATTCTGGAGTATTGATAACCCTGGTCAACATGAAGATTGTGTGATGAAACTGCCCAACAAAGTCAGGCGAGCAGTTGCAGGCTTCCACCATAGATCAAGACCTTGTGTCATCTATTTGGGAGCACACTTGGTGGCCGAGTTGTAGTGCCAAGCAGTTTTTTCTTAACAAAACAAAAGGGCCCACCACCTTCAAGTATTTACTTTGTATTAAAGGCAATGAATGTAAATTTTCAGTGTTTTTTGCAATGTTGCAAAATTTACTCAGTAACAGACCCATTTTATATTTTGCTTCCAAAACTCTGCTGACTTATGTGAGAGCTATATTGTAGCATTAAGCTCCAGTAGAAAATGCTTGTTGACTGGATGTCAGCATTTATGGGAATGATGATTGATTCATGTCTGATTTTTAGATTGTTTCCAACTTTAAGCTACTTGAAACAATTCAACTAAGAATATATTATTGCCTAGGCCTGCTTTATACAGTAGACTGACACTACCTTGGTGTTGATCTTTGATGTTTCACCCTATCAAGTAGATAATGTGGTTGACCTGAATATTTGGTTTTTCTTTCTCAGATTGGTTTGGTTCTAGTGTTCTTGCAGAAACTGACTGCAGGCATGAGAGCTATGGACAAGCAGTCAACTGTTCTGTGGTATGATAGCATTACTCACAGTGGAGAGCTCAAGTGGCAGGATCAACTCAACAGCCAGAACAGGTGGGAAGCAAGTATTATGCTATTCAGAAATTTTAATTGCTTTGGCATTCATATTGCTTTGGATAGGGTTTTGTGTATGATAGAAACAAGACTAATAAAGTGAACACGCCTATGGTTTGACACTTCCAAGCTGTCTCATTTTATTAAGCATTGACTTCTCTGTATGTGTTCTGTTGATCTAGTCACTGTTCCTAGTATCCATCCGTTCTGTTGATGGCTCTCAACTTGATACATTAGCATTAGTTTATAAAAAACGTTTCATTGGTAACCCAACTAATTTTGTCTCTCTTAACAGCTGTTTTTATGAGGCATGCAATGGCATCTTCCTCAACTACAGCTGGACTTTGGACAAACTTGCTGCCTCAAGAGACTATGCAAGGGCCTTTGCCTGCAGAAGCCCGCAAATTGTCACTTGCATCTCTGATGAAGAGAAAAATGTCCCTGTCTCTGCTGACGAGAAGACGACTGTTATATCCACCAAAATCAACAATGCCGCTGCGGAAGGAATCATTGCAACCACTACCGGACTGTCAAAAAATGATTGTGGAGGTGGTGTGGAAGGAATTGTTGGCTCGGAGGTCAATGTCTATGTTGGAGTTGACGTTTTTGGACGTAATTTCTATGAAGGAGGAGGTTTTAACACTGATAAGGTTTGTAATTCACCAAATAAGGTCTAGTAGTACCAAGTCCACTACTGATTATTCAATTGTTCAATGGAAAGGTCAAATTGTTTTTTAGGAGTGTAGGTATATTTTTAAGCAGGGGTTGAAGTCACAAAAAATCACATTCTTAATTTTCATACCAGGTAAATACTAAAAGCTGGTGAATTTCTGTGTATTATTATGAAAAAACTGCTTGGCACTACAAATATCCTTTGACAAATGCTGGTTTTTACAAGCTTCACGAAACCCTTGGCATTAATAGACTTTGTGCTGCTTCATTTTCAGTTGTTTACAATTATTTTATGAATAGTACACCTACTGCAGTCAAGTCATCTAGCAACTTGTGGAATGGAAAGGGTAGGATCTTTGTGAATCTCCTTACTAATAGTGAGTTGATTTGCTTCTGCTGTTGTTTTGAAAGTTGTGCAATTGTTTGGCTGCACCTGTGAAATTAAAATTTTCATCAAATTTGCAATGACAGGATTTAAATGGTGACTGATATTTGCTCTTCACTCTTCTTCTGATGTTGAATCTCTTCACGATTCTTATTTGGCTGTTGGAAAGAGACTTCCATATCAGAGAATGAGCAATGTCTTTAGTTCACTTGTGAACATTACTGAAAGACAAAGCTATGTAAATTATTTTCCAGACTTTGAATATAGCAGAACATTTTATACTGATTAAAATGGGCGGATGCTTGCAAAATGTCCATTATCATAGATCCACTGGCATGTAAAGCTTACTATAATTGGACATTTATTTATTTCATTTGTTAAATGCAGTTTCAAAATACTCCAAAGACTATTTCAATATAAGAAATGCTTGCATTATAGGGCTCTGCAGATGGAGATGCGTAGCACTAAAGTGCCACATACAATGCACTTGGTGCAGTTCATTTACGAACATGCAATGCGTAAGTAATGCAATAGTATTTATTACTGCCCCTTTGTTTCTGGTCACATATTTAATCGCCACCAGCAATAATTAAATTTACTGCATTATAGAGGATTATTTTCTCCATCAGGCACTGAAGGTGATCCGCGAGCAGGGTCTATCAGCCGCCATCTTTGCTCCTGGCTGGACACATGAGGCGCTTGGCTGTGAGAGCTTTTCTGTCAATGACGCCAGGTGGGCCTTGGATGCACTATCCGTGACCGCAATTCCATGATAAGTAACACCACTAGATTAAAGTTCCTGTCATTTTTAATGCGCTTGTGAATAACCTTTGGGCGCGCGATTCTTGACAACATCTGGAGTTTTCAGTGATCAAAAAATAAATGCTATAACAAAGAAGACTCTAGGAATTATATATTGTGTTTCATTGGTAATAAATTATGGGAAAAAATGTGAACAGCATCAGCTGTAAACACATAAAATGCGACAAACATCTAACAAAATTGCTTGGGTGTACAGTGAGTAATCAAAATTGACATTGGTAGAGGTTATTAAGCAACTCTAAATGCCATGTTAAAATGGTATCAAGATGATAAACAGAACAGATTAGTTAACTGTTTTATGAAAGGATAGGTGAAGAGTGCTAGATGAAATGCCTCGATTCCGATGCATTGCAATGAAATGAATTGAAGAGTGCTAGATGGAATGCCAGTATTCCGATGCACTGCACTACATCGTGAGCACAACTTGAACAAGCGACTAGAAATAATGTCACAGCACGGTAAGTTGTTCCATCATTTGCGTAGAATTATTTGACCGTGTAAAAAATGGCTGTAAAGTTGTGCAAAGTATTAGAAGGTAGGTACCTATTTTTTAGCTGCTGCATTTGCTGGCCCAAAGGGGCTTGGTCCTTGCTTGTGTCCGTCAGTCTCCGTTCGTTACACCATGCCTACTTTCAAAATGCATGAATATTCAGGTTTTATCATTTAAATTAACAAAAATTGTCATACATTGAGCCCCACATCAACTTTTTTTTGGAAGTTTGTTTTTGTGTTACCAAAATCCAGCTCGAAACTTGACATATTTTCATTTAATGCTCCTAGCGTCTTTTTCGAGAGAGGGTTTTTAAAATGTTTAGGCTTGCATAATACTGCATTGATGTCAGCACTTGATGGCATAAATTCAGGAACAGCATAACATGACAATCTCCCATTTTTGTAACTAGTGTGATTCTTTCCCAACATCGACCTCAGAACATTTTCATCTTGTGGTACACCTTTGATTTGGCTTGCAAAATTTAGCCATATTTCAGGTCTTGCTCCTGACACTAGGTCAATAATGGATAGATTTAGACACGTCATGACTCAGTCCATTGAATTATTGGTGGTGGGTGATTGAATAAGTGACCAGAAATAAAGGGGCAGTAATAAATTACATCGCATAAGTTATGCACCACATGTTCGTAAATGAAACTACACCGAGTGCACTGTGAGGGGTAGTTATGTGTTATGTATCTCCATCTGCAGAGCACTATTAATGCAAACGTTTCTTATATTGAAACAGTCTGTTGGGAGTATGCTTTGAAAAGGCATTCAACTACTGAATGAATGCCCAATCATAGTAATCTTTACACGTCATTGGATCTATGATACTACACATTTTGCTAGTATCCGCCCATTTTGATCAATATAAAGTGTTGTGCAATATTTCAAGTCGGGTAAATAATTAACATAAGTCTCTCACTAATGTTCATAGGTAAACAAAGGCATGTCTCATTCTCAAATATGGGACCACTACCTATAAACAGTAGTGACCTGAGTATACTGTGAGTCCAAGCAATCCTGGAGATGGACAAGGACTTGTCGATGACTTATTACAGCACTGGCTGATAGTTAGGCGTTTAATGCCAAAAAGGTTTTGACTCCAGTGCGCTAGAAAGCCTTGCACTCTAATCTAATCTAATCATTCTCGAATATGGGAAGATTTTTCTCTCCAGATGGGAAGAAACTGTCAAACTACAGTTGAAGGTGACTTCTTAAAATATCCTTCAGAACTGTGGTGTAATGCAAAGGCAACAATGTGCAACTAGTGCATGTGATGGACATTTAATAGTCTAATGGTGATTCCAATGATCAACGATTTTCTGAGCTGAAAATAATTGTTAAAGAATACCATTTTTGTATAATACCTTACTAGAATGGTATTCTTTCTTCATTAATAAACACTATTGTTGAAGTATTGGTAAGGGCCAGGTATCAGCCTTCTTAGACTATTAGAGTATTGGCATTGGCCAAAATTTGGTTATTAGTACATCTTCAGTCGAGTGTATTTTTTCTATCATGCAGCATGATTTATGTAGTCTCTATTTTTGAGAAAGATATGTCTATTTTAAATGTATTGGTTTGTTGTTTAAACTGATCTTCAACTTCCTGAACTGCCATGCACTTTGATTTGTATGACAAAACTATATGGCTGGACGTTCCCTGCAGTTTCTTTGCCGACCATGGTCAGCGTCAAGAAGATTCTGCTCTCGAGCTAGGAACCCCGGTCTCTATAATGTAATATTTTTGACATTGTTTAATAATATTGCTTTTTTTACCGTTCAAACAATACATAAATTACAAGATATCTCCATGTAACCATATTTCTAAGCATTCTGTCATGAGTGCTTTCCAAACTGCAAGTGTCTGGTGATGTTTTGCCTCTTTCCCATATTTTAGGAAACTCACCTTGGGCTGTCTTGCACTGATATGTCTGTATCAGTTTCCCCGCCCAGACTGTACAGAAATACACGGTGATGTTTCAGGTTATGGCGGTCACTGCGACCTCATCTCCCCCAGCACGGCCCTTCTTCATGGCCTGTCACTAGCACCTTTAATCAAGGCTGTGGTGCTGTCCAGTGCCTCCAAGGGGAGGTGAGAAATATTGCCACAATAGTTTGTTGAATGAATTTATGACAATCATACCATAATTGATTACTTGATCACTTCACTTTTCTTTAAATTTGCATCACAAAGTTTATTACTTAATATCTATCAAAGAAGTATTTGGATTTTAGATTGTGGAGAAGAAATGCTGGTTCAACCTACTTCATCAGAGCCTACTGCCGGATCTATTTGCAGTGAGTTTGTATCTACGTATTGAAGTGGATTGAATGTTCTGCTGAAGACTGCGTTTGGTATGTACAATTTTATTTTTAAATTATGATTGATTTAATGACGCAACATTTTGTCAGCCTTTACTGAAAATGATGGGGCCTTAGTGTCGGTCAAACAATAACGTGACCTCATTGTCGGTCAAACAATAACAGGACCTTGGTGTTGGTCAAACAATAACAGGACCTTGGTGTTGGTCAAGCAATAACGGGACCTTGGTGTTGGTCAAACAAAGTAAATTTTGCTAGTTTACGGCATATAATTTTAATTTTATTGCGAGTGTTGTAATGCCAGCATTTCAATGCTTTTAAATATTATTGAAAGGTGGGTAATCTCCTCCAGTAACAAACATTCAAAACCAAGGGCATGTCTATTGCTATTCTCATGTAATTAGTGCAAAAAATTATGTTATCCATGTTGTTTTCGAGTTCATTGATTGTTGCGGTGTTAATGACCAAAATGTGCAGCTATAACAGATTGACCACTCTAATCCGCTTATATGCATGGTCCAAGACGTGCTTGTTAATGAGTGCGCTACCCTAAGCTATAAAATAATGTTGAGTGTATTGAGGTGGTTTATGTTGTCTTTAGAACAGCTCACGCCGACGAAAATTTGGTACGTTTCATCTGTATATTGTGATTTTGATGTAACTTTATCAATTTTCACTTTGCCCTAATCAATTTTACATCCTTTAATGTCAATTTTTCCTCAGAATGACAGTGAATGCTGTACTAGTCTTCTTTGCGAAGACGACGCCTTCGAAGGGGGGGGTTGCCTGCTGCTAACTAACACAGCAACCACACCACAGACTTTCAGGTACAATTTCACCTAGTTTCAATGTGTAGGATAGTAGGATACATAAACAAGAGTGATTAGAAAAATACAATGTTTAAATTGGAATGACTTTAGTTTTAAATAGACATATTTTAAGATTTGACCTGTTAATTTTTGCTAATCAGAGCAGTTATTAGGCATAATTGATTTTGAGGACTTTCCAAGTTTGAAGCAATTGCTTTATATATTTACATTGAATGAAATTTAATTTGAAGTCGAATGTTAATCTCTTTTGTGTGGTCACGGGTCTGTGGCGGCACATTGGCTAGTCACATCTCCCACGTGGAAGAAAAACTTTGGTCACTGGGCAGTCCATTTACAAATTATGTCCATTAACGGACATGCTCTTACCACTCGTAACCTCTTTCGTGCTATAATAGGCGACAAAATAGAGGTGGAGCGAGAGGGCTAGGGATATCTTCCTCAATAAATTCTTCCCTCAAAGACGGTAAGACGATCGGGGGGGGAGGGGGGAGAGGTTCACGACTCTCCAAACACTATAGTTATAGTCACTGAATGTGTGTGGTTGTGGAACGAATGAAGCTAATCGGTGAAAAATAGGTGAGATGTTGGTGATGAGGAAGTTTGATGTGAAGAAATTTGATGTTTTGGCGCTGAACGAGACAAAGTTGAATGGCCGGGATGGATGAAAGTTAAGCGTGGAGGGTGGAAAGAAGTCAATACAGACACCAGACCGAAATCCCCCAGCAAGGGGGGTGGCCGACGGCAAGACGCACCTCACACTCTCATACACTCACACTCGCACGCCTTAACCCTTTTGCGCAAAAGGGTCCGGCCGGGAACCTCGAAACACACCCTCCGGGTCATGAGTGCGGTTCGAGGTCAGTGTCGGTAGCAGGGCCCGACAGTGTGACTGGTTTACCTCTGCCGCGTCATGATGGCCGGGCCTCCCCCCGCCCACGATCATCCCGTCTCTCAACGATATGCCTAGATCGGGAAGGCACATCAGGGCAGCGTCAAAACTCATCCGTTCACAATCATTCTCGTCTCACGCCTATCCAGTCCACGCTCTCCTCGCTACCTCCACAATCACGTCTCTCCTTCCTAACGCCTGCTTCACACCATCCATCCACCCAAACTTCGGTCTCCCTCTAGGCCTACGTCCACTCGCCTCTTTCTTCAACACCCTTTTCACCAATCTCCCTTCATCCATCCTCTCCATGTGTCCGAACTTCTTTACCATCCCCTTTCTGATTCGAATCACACCGTTAGTGAACCTGTCTCTCAGCGACACTTCAGTCATGCTCCTCAAACATTTAATCCTCGAAAACATTCAACCTTCTCCTTTCCTCTGCTCTCACCCCCCAAGTCTCAGCTCCGTACAGCACAGTTGGGACAATGACACTCATACAGCCCTCTCTTTGCTTCCATCCCAAACGTCCTGCAGCTCATTACGCTCTTCAGTGCACCTAACACTTCACACCCCTCCTTTACTCGCGACTTTACCTCAGTTTCCACTAGTTGAGTCTTCTCCACATGGCAGCCTAGGTACTTGAAACACCGAACTCCTTCCAGCATCTCCATTTAGGAGGACACTAGTTCTGCTGGCATCGACAGTCCTCTAGCATCTCATTACTTTACTTTTATCCACGTTTTCTCGAGGCTTCCTCTTCTCGCGCACTCTACCAAACTCAAACACTAACCTACAAAGCTTCTCCTCTGAATTCGCCACCAGCGACGTGTCATCCACAAACATGAACTGGCTCAACTGCCAACTCCGCCCATTCGCTTCCAACAGTGTCAAGCGACGACCCAGCACACTCGCGTTCACCTCCCTGACCACTCCGTCCATATAGAGATTGAACAGCCAGGAAGACATCACGCAGCCTTGTCTCAGACCAACTTTCTCAGTGAGCCAATCACTCACCTCGCTTCCCGCTCTGACACACGCTCGGCTGCTAACATAGAAACTCTGCACTGCTTTCATCAGCTTTCCGGCCACGTCTTTTCCCTTTGCATGGTACTTCTCACAGACCTGTCTCACCGCAAAAATCTGATCGGCACAATCTTTACCACTCTTAAAACTATGTTGTTCCTCGCCAATTACGCAATCCGTACATTCTCTAATCCTTTTGAACAGCACTCTCCTCTACAACTTTCCAAACACACACAACAAACTGATGCCGCTTGAGTTGCAGCGTTCTTTTCTATCTCCTTTGCTCTTATACAGCAGGACAATGCAGGCACTGCGTCAATCGGTACCACACCCGTCACCTAACAAATGTTCAGTAGCCTCACCAACCATTCGACAATCGTTATTTCATCCTTTTTCAGGCACTCAGTCGAAACGATATCCAAACCAGAGGCTTTCTCTGCTTTCATCACCTCAACCGCCTCTCGCACCTCTTCCCTGTCATCCTCAACATTCAACAATTCATCAAAATACTCGGCCCAATTTTTCCGTGCACCACCACTTTCTGTCAACAACTGGCCGTTTTCATCTTTCACCACCTCCTTCTTTCCAGTCTCCCTTCCTCACCCTCTGGACTTCTTTCCAGAACATCTTTTGTTCTCCTCAAAATTCTGGCACAACCGTCTGCCCCACCTGGCATCGGCGTTCCTTTTGGTTCTCCTCACCACTCGCTTTACCTCCTCCCTCTTCTCCTTATAGTTATCGTAGACCACCACCGACTTCGCCAGCAACCACTTCTCAAATACTCTTCTCTTCTGCGCCACTGCCAGTTTGACTTCCTCGTTCCACCACTCGCAGTCCTTCCGTTTGCACCCACCCACACGGCCCAAACCGCACACATTTCTCGAACATCTCAACAAGACATCTCTGAATGGCTCTCATTCTTCTTCAACATCTTCCAGGTCCTGCCCTCTCACGGTGTCAAATTCCTCCCTCAACGCTCACTGGAACTCCTCCGCTCTGCTTTTCTCATTCAGCTCACCCACTTTTGCTACCTCTCATCCTCCTCCCACTCTTTTGTTTCCCTTCCACCTATGCTCCACTCTTAATCTTCCTTCCGTCAGCAGATGGTCAGACACTCCTCCACCCTATCCTCTCAACACCCGGCATCCAACAGCCTCCCCACCACTCTCTTCGAAATAAGCACAAAATCCACCAGCGCTCTCTCCACCACTGCACCATGGGCCATCCTTACCCATGTGTACTTGTGGACATCTTTCATCTTAAACAGGCTGTTTCAGACAACCAGAAAGAAGTCAAGCGTTGAGGAAGGTTGGGCACGAGCAGCCGTGTTGTTAGCAGTAGGCTAGTTGCGTCGCCGTTTGGAAGGAGGTGTCCTGTAGTTTGATGTTTTTGAAAGTTAAGTTTGGTAAGAAAAAAGTAAGGGATCGTTTTTGGATAACCTGCGTGAGTAAATTGTGAGTTTAGTCGGTCAAGACAACGCAAAAGGCGGTGGACAAACCTCTAATTTGGACGACGTGGCGACTGAGCACCCAATGCGGGGAGGAATAACGGTAGTCAAATGGCCCTGGAGGCTGCTGAGTCTGTGTTTAATGTCGCGCGATGTGCCGAGCTAACAGTCTGAATTGGCTGTTGAGTCTGTTACTGTTTCCGTATGATACGGCACTGGTGGTAGATTCGAAGTAGATGTTCAGGCTAGTGTCAGATCTTGGTAGAGCGTGTGAGAAGGGGAAGCTGCAAGTTCACGAGGGTAAAAGTAATTTTGATGAAATGTTCGACATGTCGATGCCTGCACAATCTGTGTCCTCCAAATTGGAGAGGCATTGGAGAAAGTCCAGTGTTTTAAAATGCTTGGGCTCTTAGGTGGAGAAAACTGAACTAGTGGTAACTGAGTGAAAATCTTGAGTGAAGGAAGGCTGTAAAGTGCTGGGTGCTCTGAAGAGTGCAATGATCTGTAGAACTTTTGGTGCGGAAGCAAAGAAAGGACAGTTGTCTCAACTGTGCTATATGGGGCTGAGACGTGGAAGGCGAGAGCGAGAGAGAAAAGAATGTTAAATGCTTTCGAGATGAAATATTTGAGGTGCTTGGCCGGAGTGACGCTGTAGGATAAGACTAATAAT
The DNA here is from genome assembly GCA_016164225.1 of Gammarus roeselii. Lineage (NCBI taxonomy): Eukaryota > Metazoa > Arthropoda > Malacostraca > Amphipoda > Gammaridae > Gammarus > Gammarus roeselii. The sequence continues at coordinate 12,268 of SDVV010024122.1, forward strand.
GACATCCGAATTTGAACGGCAGTTGAGCAGTTGAGCCAGTTGCTATTTGCTGATGATACGGCCCTGGTTGCGGATTCGGAGGAGAAGCTATGTAGGCTAGTGTCTGAGTTTGGTAGAGTGTGTGAGAGGAGGAAGCTTCGAGTGAGTAAAGTAATGAGATGCTCGAGGACTGTCGATGCGAGCAAAATTAGTGTCACCCTAAATGGTGAGCTCTTGGAGGAAGTTCAGTGTTTTAAGTATCTGGGCTCCCATGTGGAGAAAACTGAACTAGTGGAAACTGAAGTGAAGGCGCGAGTGAAGGAGGGATGTAAAGTGTTGGGTGCACTGAAAAGTGTAATGAGCTGTAGGACGTTGGGGATGGAAGCAAAGAGA
>SDVV010024123.1:0-12639 GCA_016164225.1 Gammarus roeselii
ATATATGTAAACATTGTTTAGCTGTAATAAATCCATAGCACCTTGAAGGAGGAAACCCTTGCCGGAAATCGTGCTTCCGAACCGCATTTGGGACATAAAATATCACCTCTGAAAGTAACATCTCAATGATGTTACAAATGTTGCCCATATCGCAAGATGTTTTGACACGCTATCAGATAAAGTGTGACACAGAATATGATTTACACATGTCACTTTATCTAAATAAGTCTGCAGGCGAGATTGATTGCAAACAGTCAGGTCGATCTGGGTATTCGACTTCAGATTTTATGAGGACCCAACATGGACGACTAAACACAGACGAGTCTGTGCTTCACATCCCACGAATCACATCATTTATATCCTTATAGTCTGCATTAATTTGTATGCCGATGAAAAATATCCGTTATGAAGTCAGTTTTCTTCGATTTACACGTTGAGACTGATATACTTAGCCCATAAACTTTCTTCAAGAGTAGAGTGAATATACAGCCTATTCCAAACTCTACATGTTTGAATAAAACAACAGAAAACTCCCGAGTGTTAGTGTCAGTCTTTTCCGTGTTTCCGTGACGAAAAAATTCCCAGTGGTTTTAACGACCACCAGAATAATTTGATAACAACTTGTATTGATATTCAAAGTCATCATATTAATAATGATAATAATAATAGTAATAATAATATTAATACCAATAATAATACCTAATAGTCTTTATTGAATCACTCGAAGGTACAATATTGATTACAGAGAATCAAGTTTGACTGCATTCCTACCAATACATTCAAATTACGCACCAAAAGAACATTCATGGAGACGAGACAGAGTAGGGATGAAATACGCGACATAGATTCCTAAGTTGAGTTAGTGATAAGCGCGACGGGATAAACTGTATGGCCCTCTCCCACATGAATATGTGTATAACAAAATTCAGTGTTAGAGAGGTAAAGCACATAGCCACCTGACAGCCAAGATATCAGGGACGTTTCCTAGCCTGATATCCACGTACGTACAATACGCCCACGACACGGGAAGGCAGATAACATAGTGATAATGCATCGCTGATATTGATATGGTTGCTATATTTGTAGTCTAAATTTTGAATTTAAAAAAGAATCATTTTCACTCATTAACTGCTGTTGGTTACAATGTAAACAATAGCGAGACCAGTGTGTTCATTGCCAGCCGTTAAGAGTAGAGGACCGCCGCTATATTAAAAGACGGAACATCTCAGACGCCGTTATTGACATAGTTTTTTATATTCAAATATTGAATGAAACAAAAATTCCGTGTACAAAGTGTTTTGTCCCCGCAGTGCCTGCGCAGCCTTAGCGGTGGTGACGGTGTGCGCGTGCCTGAGGCGCTCAGTGACGCATCGTCCACCTCCGACTGGCGGCTAGAATGCACCACCAGCATACAGGTGAGGGCGTACTATCAGCATACAGGTGAGAGTGTACTATCAGCATACAAGTGAGTGTACTATCAGCATACAGGTGAGAGTGTACTATCAGCATACAGGTGAGAGTGTACTATCAGCATACAGGTGAGTGTACTATCAGCATACAGGTGAGAGTGTACTATCAGCATACAGGTGAGAGTGTACTATCAGCATACAGGTGAGAGTGTACTATCAGCATACAGGTGAAAGTGTACTATCAGCATCCAGGCGAGAGTGTACTTTCAGCATACAGGTGAGTGTTCTATCAGCATGCAGGTGAGTGTTCTATCAACATACAGGTGAGTGTTCTATCAGCATGCAGATGAGTGTTCTATCAGCATACAGTTGAGTGTTCTATCAGCATGCAGGTGAGTGTACTATCAGCATACAGGTGAGAATGTACTATCAGCATACAGGTGAGAGTGTACTATCAGCATCCAGGTGAGAGTGTACTTTCAGCATACAGGTGAGTGTTCTATCAGCATGCAGGTGAGTGTCCTATCAGCATACAGGTGAGTGTTCAATCAGCATACAGGTGAGTGTTCTATCAGCATACATGTGAGTGTTATATCAGCATACAGGTGAGAATGTATTATCAGCATACAGGTGAGAGTGTACTATCAGCATACAGGTGAAAGTGTTCTATCAGCATACAGGTACAAGAGTACTATCAGCATACAGGTGAGAGTGTACTATCAGCATACAGGTGAGAGTGTTCTATCAGCATACAGTTGAGAGTGTACTATCAGCATACAGGTGAGAGTGTACTATCAGCATACAGGTGAGAGTGTACTATCAGCATACAGGTGAGACTGTACTATCAGCATACAGGTGAGTGTACTATCAGCATACAGGTGAGAGTGTTCTACCAGCATACAGGTGAGTGTACTATCAGCATACAGGTGAGAGTGTTCTATCAGCATACAGGTGAGTGTACTATCAGCATACAGGTGAGAGTGTACTATCAGCATACAGGTGAGAGTGTACTATCAGCATACAGGTGAGTGTTTTATCAGCATACAGGTGAGTGTTCCATCAGCATGCAGGTGAGAGTGTACTATCAGCATACAGGTGAGTGTGGTACACAGAGTGTGCGACCAGCATACAAGAGAGGGTGGACCTCCATCATACAGGCCAGAGTGTGCGACGAGCATACAGGTGAGGGTATACCACCAGCATACAGGTGAGAGGGGCCATGAGCATGCAGGAAAGAGTGCACCACCATCATGCAGGTGAGAATGTATCACCAGCACACATGTAAGTGTACACTACCATCATGCAGGTGAGGGTGTACCACCATCATGCACATGAGTGTTCGACCAGCATACAGGTGGGGTTGCGCCACCATCATACAGGTAAGAGTGTTCGACCAGCATAAAGGTGAGTGTGCACCACTGTCATGCAGGTGAGGCTGTGCCACCAGCATAAAGGTGAGGGGGACCATCAGCATACAGGTGAGGGTACACCTCCGGCATATAAGGGGCCGGGGGCTAAAGCTATTGAGGCGCACAGAGTCTACTCTACTAAGACTTGCACAGTCCACACTATAGGCTTCAGAGTCGTACAATGTTTGAACTAGAGACTGTAGAGGCTTACAGAGGACTATGTAGTCCAGGTGCTAGACTCGAGTATTGCGGGTTGTCTTTACTATTTTTGGACACTGAACAAACGTCACCAAAAAGTAGCAGAAGTTCTGTGAATATGCAAATTGTGTAAATATCTAATTGTATTTCTACGAGAGAAAATAAAGCGCCATCTACTTCTTGTGTTCATAACGAACGATGAACAATTGCATGCGTTAGTCTTCTGTCGTGGATGGTCTCTGGTTACTGTGAAGCAAGAGGATACTTGTAATTAATGTTTAGAGAGGTACCTTTACATCATTGTTTGCTACATAATGAATAAAATATAATTTTTCGCTAACCACTCGACTAATGTGGCCGAGTGGTTAGTGTGTCCGACTGCAGTATCACCTTCTGCTGCTGCATGTCGCGAGTTCGAGCCTCGGCACGGACACGGCGGTCTTGTGGCGGGAAGATTGGGTGCTTCCCCCCTCTGTGTCAGCCTAGCTTGCCCACCCCTTTCCAGGGGGAATCGGCTGAATGTTTATACCCACTCTAGTGCCTATACCTACCATAATTGAAAAATCGAACTATGATTTCAAATGTATTGTTTCAAGCCTGTACTACTGTGCGGGTCTGTGCTCACAGGGTGATTACAGAGGCTGACAGGGGTGAGTACAGAGGTTCATGGGGGTGCGCACAGAGGCTGACGGGGGTTATTGCAGAGGACGACGGGGTGCTTACAGAGGCTTACGGGGTGCTTGCGGAGGCTGACGGGGGTAATTACAGAGGCTGACGAGGGTGCTTTCATAAGCTGATGAGGATGCTTACAGAGGCCGACGATGATGCGTACAGAGGCTGACGGGGTGTTTCCAAAGGGGCTGCTTACAGATGCTGACGTTCGATCTCCTGAGGAAATGAGTTTATTAATCTTATCTAATATTTCGAAATAAACGTCCAATTATAGAGATCCGATGTCAGTACAGCATTAGGTTTTATTTTTTTTCTCTTATTCGCCCCTTCATTGACTACTTAGTTACTAAAACATTCATCCAGTCATCATGAAACGCTCACATAGGGCTGCTGTATTGTTTTCCTTCTATAAGAATCTTGAGTTAAATGGAATCACAACAATCAGAGGGAAAGAAATGATTGACTATCAGTAGTGAAATCTCTAAGACCTCTACACGATAACATTCTAGATAACGAAAATCACTTTCCCCAAGCATTCATACGCTAACACTAACTCTTTCAAATATTTATAGCTTATTACCTCCGCGATGTCGATTATACATTCGTCGAAACGTTTGTCCAAGCTTTCGACTAAACGTGCATCCAAACGAACGCCCGTCTAAACATCGACAAATCATACGCCTATACGTACAATCTACCTCGTATAACCACCGTGTAAATCATGTCTAAACGTCATCTAAACGACCCCCTCCCCCAGCCAGCGTACGTGGAGCGCGAGGTGTCCCGCCTACAGCAGAACATAAACGCTGCGGCCCGCTACCGTCCCCTGTCATCACGACCGCATCACGGCACCAGGAACCCACGTCTTCACGCAGGAAGGAGAAACATGGTCTACAGCTCCTACGAGGCCCTCAACGCTGGTGGGTGGGACAAAGTCCTGGCCTGTACTAGCCGTGAAATTGAGAATCACCACATTCACATATGTGTGAGAGTACGAGGTGTCAGGTTATACGCTGCCCTTGACTTTCCAACTGCAAGGGGAGCTGGGCCCAAACAGGATTCGGTAGTATAATGAGAATGCTTCGACACTTTGCTGAAATAAATCATGCACGTGTCCCGAGATTATTTGTTGTCGTTATTTGCGTTGGAATGACTCACTTGCCTGAGCCACCTGTCAATTTTATGACACCGAAGAATTACATATAAAATGAGTAGTAGTAGTAGTTGCTTTCATGTTCCACCGGAGTCCCAACGCGAAGTTAATGCAGACTCCCCCGCAGGACGGTCCATATAGAATGAGTCAAGTTTAATATTTGTGTCAGATTGTCTATTATGTTAAAAAACATATCTTAGAGTCTAAGTTCATGAACATAAAACTCGTATTGAGGGCTCGGTTCCCCTGTCTGGCTGTTTCTGCAGGCATCACCAAGGGCATGCATGCTGTCTCGTCAGTCAGTCAAATTAATTGACATTAGGAAGGAGAGCGTTGAAAGTTTAGTTACTATTGTTGAAGACCTAACTGGTTAACTTGTTAAAATAGTTAAGAATGCGTGCTTGCCCACGGCAATGTCTGCATAGCCGGCTAGAGTCACCTCAGGCAGGCTCATAAGCCATCGTATTTCCCCACCCATACATTCGAATGATACCGACAAGGAATCCCTTGAAGACTATATGTGTCTGATGATCGCCATTTATCAGCTACCCATTGATGTATTCTCCTAGGGTACTGTGCCGCAGGCAGCATGTGGCGCACCGCAAGCGTCGATGAGGGCCTTCACAGCTGCCCGGAGACAACCAACGACTTTCCCGTCTCGAACAGGCGACACACAACTACCGTCAACTTCAACAACAACTACATGAACAACAGTCAATACATACAAGAGAATAACAACAACACCAGCAGTACCAACATCATAATCATTAACAAGAATCATCACCACCAGGCTGACGACCAAGCCATTTTAAGTAAGAGCAGCAGCAGTAGCAACATCCACGGGAGTGCTCACAGCGTCCTGGCCACTCCACCTCCCCAGCCACCTTCTACAGGCTGGCCAGCAAGGTCACTCGACCGGTTTGCAAGCGTTGACAACTTCGAGCAGTTGGGCCGACCCAGGGCTGCTTCTTTTGACGGTGCACCGCCTCACAGTCTAGGGTGCTATGGGAGTGATACCAACACTGCTGATGAAACGGGAACAAATCGGCCTGGTGAGTGTACACATAGCAGTTGAGTGTAAGTAAATGAATCACTGGTTCTAATAGAAGTCAAGTGAAAATAAATTAATAAGAAGGAATAGCAACAGATTTTGGTCAATATATCCTAGATATTTAGTGAATTTATGATGATTCTATAACAGGTTATTTTGAATAATGTTAGCTAATAAAAATCCTATTATAAGGGAAGAAGGTATATTTCTCTCATTGCACTTTTTTACATAACCTCGGCATTATTGTCATAAAAATTAATTTCAAATTTAATTTTAATTATTACAGTCAATATTTTAATTTTAAACCTCACAAGAACGCCCGACATATTTAACCTATTTTAATGCAAAAAGTGTTTGCCATTATTTAATTAATTATGTTTCAACTCAATGTCGATTGCTAATTATCGTCGTATGTGATCCTTCATCAATAATATTATACACTAAATCTCACGTTACATTGACTGCTATAGACGTTCGGTCTAATTTACATCTAAGTGTGTACATCAACCCATGTTGTTTACTGTGATGTCTTCTGTAAACATTCAAAGCAAAATAGTGGTGGATGAAAATGACGCTTATACTACCAAGTCCTCCATGTTACAATCATTGTACTCCTTTTAATTTCTCTCTACTTATTGCTACAACTGTAACATGCGACACTTCACCTGCCAAGTCCTCCATGTTACAATCATTTTCCTTTTTTTAATTCCTCTCTACTTATTGGCCTCTTCGCATGTTACAATTGTAACATGCGACACTCCACCTGCCAAGTCCTCCATGTTACAATCATTGTGCTCCTTTTAATTTCTCTCTACGTATCGCTACAATTTTAAAATGCGACACTTTACCTGCCAATCCTTCATGTTACGAACATTGTACTCTTTTTTATTCCTCTCTACTTATCACTACAATTGTAACATGCGACACTTCACCTGCTAAGTCCTCCATGTTACAATAATTGTACTCCTTTTAATTCCTCTCTACTTATCGCTACAATTGTAACATGCGACACTTCACCTGCTAAGTCCTCCATGTTACAATCATTGTACTCCTTTTAATTCCTCTCTACTTATCGCTACAATTGTAACATGCGACACTTCACCTGCCAAGTCCTTCATGTTACAATCATTGTGCTCCTTTTGATTCCTCTCTACTTATCGCTACAATTTTAACATGCGACACTCCACCTGCCAAGTCCTCCATGTTACAATAATTGTACTCCTTTTAATTCCTCTCTACTTATCGCTACAATTTTAACATGCGACACTTTACCTGCCAATCCTTCATGTTACGATCATTGTACTCTTTTTTATTCCTCTCTACTTATCGCTACAATTGTAGCATGCGACACTTCACCTACCAATCCTCCATGTTACAATCATTGTACTCCTTTCAATTCCTCTCTACTTATCGCCACAATTGTAACATTATCACAGCCGATGTCCTGAAACACTCACGCTTCATAATCCCGTTCCGTTCGTTACCCCAATTGCCATCAGATCGAGGAGGCTGTGGTTTGCTGAGTGGGGGGCGCAGGTGGCACAGCACCACCACAGACCTGGCTCCTCTCCAGCTGCCATCTGTGCGGCAGCTGGCCTCGAAGTTCGATAGTCTGAGAGAGCAAGTAACCTCAGACACCGTAACGCTGCTGCCAGCTTCTGCTCGGGCGAAGGTAAGAGAATCAACAAAGCAGTGTTTTTGTTGCTTCCTCTGAATAGACATGTTAATAAAAATAATGTTTACATAATATAATATTGTGTTTTCGACTAATGTGTATTTACCTAACATATTGAAATGTCCCCTTATTGCGTTCTCTTCCTTCGGCTGTAACAGAATGTAGATCAACAATTCCAGTCAAGAGGACTGGAAGCGAATTTAATGGCTATTTTTCAGCTCTAGGCATTACCGCGCTGGTCTCACTTCTACGAAAGTTCTGCTCAACCGTTTGTGGTTACATTCACTTGTCCTATTTGTTCGTGTAATCAATAGTAACGCAAATTCGCAGTCATATCTCTAATAGGCATCACCAGAGCATATTCGTGGCCTCTTCGTAAATCTATCATATCATTCTATCCTACCGCCCGTTACACTCGTTCGCAATTGTTTGTTACCGAGGATGCTTTATCCGTGCAACAGCTCAAGACGTCTCACCATAGAAGGATGAGCAAGAAAGAAGACTCCTCTTCATTGACAGCTGTGTCTGGAGAAAACAAGCTGTCGCTGTACTCCAAGCCGTACCGCATGAAGGAGGTCTCTAGTTTCATTTCGATTACATAGCTATTTATGAATTTCAGTTATATGAAATATTACACATTTTTGTGGTTGAACTCTGCAAGGCGTAAATGAATTCTTATATTATTACTCCTTCAGTCGTTAGTTCTTATTTGTCGTTCGTTGATGAATTAAATCGCCTATAAATTAAAACGCATAATTTTTTTTATTCGCTAGATCGGTAACTGATAAGTCTTTCTCGTATCTCTGCCTCACCAGGTGCACAGTTTGACTGCCCGTAGCGTCCCGCGCTACTTCCGGGAGGGTCTCAAGAACAACAGGGCAAAGCAACCCAACAGGAACATTCTGAACAACTCGTTCATGACAGACTGTAATGGTTATGACGACACCTCCACCAATCAGAGAAGAGACGGGGATACAAGTGACAAAGAAGCTTCATCGTGTTCATCATCTAATGCAGGTGTATATCAGACCGCCAACGGTATCAGTGATAATGCCAGTGAAGGAAATCGTTTTATGAGCGCAACTTCAAATATCTATTCCTCAAAATATCAGCAGCAGCGGCTTCCCGCGATACCACAAGAATCTACATATTACACTCCAATGGAATCAACTTATTACAATTTTACAAACAGAAACAACCAAGAATCACTTCCTGAATTTTTCAGCAGCTCTGCTTCCTCCAAAGATTTTTTCAACGAAGCCAACTCATTTACAAAGCACTATCAGATCAGCAAAGTTCAACCTCGTAGTCTAAGTCACCTTCCAACCTCTTGCAATAGTCGCCGGGCTTCCCCTTCGATTCTGAACTCTAGATCGCCAACGGTACTGACTTCGGAAGGAATCCAGCATGGGAATAGCCATCGCGTTACAGTGACATGCAACAACAACAACTCTGCAATGGACACATATTCCAGCAGAAAAGATTCGCACCCAGTCCATCATCACCATCAACAGAAGAAACATCACCATCATTACGAGGATCTTCCACAACTTTCTTATCGAACTGGGGGAGGTTCCCACGTGGACCCCAGTAACAATTCTTCTTCCTTTGGGGGATCTCGCTCGTCCACATCCTCCTTGCCTAGGTCATCATTGCAATCCAATGTGAGGGACACATCCCCAGACCATTTGGGGATACCGGGCTCCCGTGCTACCCTGGTTCCGGGCTACCGTTCCATCCCAGGCGACACAAGTGATGAGAGCTCAACTTCTACTGCGTCTCCTCCGAGACATTCGCGTCGACCAGTCCGAACTAACAGCGCGGTAGGCCCTGGAGCTGCCCCTACCCGGTGCAGGTGAATTAGTGTTTAGATGATGAAAAGAGTGTGTAAGTTGCTGGAAGATAACGACGTTCCATATGTCCGAATAAAATAGAAAAAAATAAGAACTTCGTGCAAGTGCGTCAATACAGCATTTTTATTCCGATTTAGCTTTTCTTGATATTGTTTTTCTTGTTTCTCGAGAGAATATAAATATATCATTTTAACCTACAGGCTTGCAGCCACGAGCACAATCGTGAGTACTTATACACGAATCGAGTAAAATCTAAGTTAAGTATTTTGTGACGTGTGAAGAAACGCTTCGTATTGTTGAATGATTGTGTGTAGACTGAATTATGCACATTACGACTACAGTCCTCTAAAAATTGTTCTTCTATATTTCTACTAGATATTTGAGGGCTCGTGAAACCTAACAGAAATGTTTGCCAACTTTCAAAAGAGCTTTGGGGGAAAATTTGAATTTTCATATTTTTTAGAGACCATAGACGCGTTCAATATATACCTTGGAAAATACTGAGGATGGTTGATCAGTGCCACATTGTAATTAAAGCATTTGCGTTTGTAGGACTCATGGTATATCCGTGTAATATTTTGCATGTTGCGTATATACCACTGCAAGGTGGATACCAACAATCTCCTGATTGAATTGACTACCTTTTCATGCAATACTTTGTTAAACTCGACCTAACAAGATCTTCCTTTCAAATTAACTGCAGAAATTGTGTAGCTTTGACTATTGAAACTATTTACTAATCTGTATTTATTTTCTGAAGGCAAAGTGAGTGTGTCCAATTCCTATGCATTTGAATTCACGTGCTTATATTGACCATTAGGCCTGGGGTTTGCATCATAAAGTTTTTTAATTCGTTTACAAATTGATCGTTCTAACGACAAAGCGGATGCATCATCTCCTTTGTCACGTACTAGTAATAATACCGACGAGACCATATGGAATTCATTTGAATAATTTACTACATTACATTCGCGGAACACTGCCTTGATAATTATTGATATGTGCTGGAGTGTAGGTACTCGTCTACTATTGTCTCCATTCCACTGCGTGCCCAGTCCTCACCTAATTGTATTTTCTTAAACTTTTGCAGTTTATAAAGTACCTTGCTGATGAATGGTCTGTTGTAATAAGTACCTAGCTGGTGAATGGTCGGCTCTAATAAGTACCTAGCTGATGAATGGTCGGCTCTCATTTATCGTGATTTTCCGTCCATGTAAAGGTTTGGAGACAAATCTTGAACATGGATACCTAAATAGGCTTTTTTCGTGAGATTCTCGTACCGGTTGAAGAAAGATGCCACGATACGCTGTTTTTAAACAGCCTCCTCAGAATACGGTGCTTTACACTAGATCCTAGATAATGGTTTCTAATTATAAAACACTACGTAGATGCCTTTTCAAAATATTCTGTCAACATTACAACACTTGTTCTCTTCCTCGACTTGAAAATGAACAGTGTCAAGCGTATAAAATAAATATAGTTTATTGTTATGATGTTCTCACACGATATTTTGTTGCAAGTACAACCCTCAAAATGTGAAGTGAGAACATTACAAATATTACTTCTATACGACTTGCGAAATATTGTTCACGCTTCCACTTTCTAAACATTGAAGGCGTATTCATTCATACAAGCGATGAAATAATGCGAATTTTCGTCTCTACACCATTGCTAGCGAGCAAGATCCAGTTACGAACCCCGAACACTTTCCGAGAAGAAATAGTTTAGCTAACTAAGAACTTCCCAATATCAAGTTAGGTGAAGTGGGGAGCAAGTGAAAACTAATCCGTGTCAGTCAACAGCGTTGAGCGCTGCCAGTAAATGCTTTTATAAATCATATATATCGTGAAAATTTGTTTTAATTGCAGTACGTGACACTGCGACACTCCCATATATTGTGTACGTAGGTGAGTGAAGCAGCCGGCTGGTAGTTAAAACAACTAATTCTTGATTTAGTCTTTGTAATAATGATTACATTCTGTTGTAGTAGCTATTGATGCTTGTCACGTATGATCAGCTGGGTATTTTTCACTTTTCACCATTCGGCGCTAATTTGTCTTGCCGGTGCTAACCAACTAAAGACACTTATCGTATTATTGTGCCTTTCCGATATAACCTATACTTTTCCATAGACTTTCCTCATCATACAATGTACTATATTCTATGAGCATAATCTCATGTTTAGTCTGAAGCAGATTCTATTTCACCAGTCATATCCGGAGGTTAAAGGCTATATTGCACTGAATGGTGCACACGGGATTTTTGAAGGAGGTATGGACCCAATGAGAGAGGGACCATCCTTAGAATGAGCACTTGAGCAAAATATATAGATTGTTTTATAATAAATTAGTTTCCAAATAGGGGGGAGGAAGGGAGGACGATGCTTTGAAAATAAATTTTAGAGGTATAATGCTTGTAACAATATGTTTAGAGCACATATTCCTAAAGAATGACTCTCTGTTCGGATAAGTGGCTTGGAAGAAAACTGTATTTCAAGCGGAAGTCCTAATAAGCAGGATGTACACTGAATTAGACTGCAGTTAATTTTCCAGTTCAATAGTCTAAGTCTACTCGTGTAACCTCAATTAATATACAGACGCACTCGGGAACATACTTTGTAGAAGTGATAGTGCCAAGTGATGACTGTCGACGAATGTTAACGATAATCTATTCAATATATAGAGCGACGATCTGAAGTATTGAGATCTAAATATATATGTGTTTATATTTGCTAACCATACCTTATGACTTGGCCAAATTTATTATAAGTGATTTAATAGTAGAGTCTAGATGTAAGTGTATATACACGCACACGTCAACGAAGTACTACTAGCATGTTCAGTTATATGATCGCCGAAGATTTTATTGCTTGTACAGCCTACAGTATTGCTATTATTGCTTGTGCAGCCTATAGTATTGCTATTATTGCTTGTACAGCCTACAGTATTGCTATTATTGCTTGTACAGCCTATAGTATTGCTATTATTGCTTGTACAGCCTATAGTATTGCTATTATAGCTTGTACAGCCTATAGTATTGCTATTATAGCTTGTACAGCCTATAGTATTGCTATTATAGCTTATACAGCCTATAGTATTGCTATTATAGCTTGTACAGCCTATAGTATTGCTATTATAGCTTGTACAGCCTATAGTATTGCTATTATAGCTTGTACAGCCTATAGTATTGCTATTATAGCTTGTACAGCCTATAGTATTG
>SDVV010024124.1:0-12639 GCA_016164225.1 Gammarus roeselii
TTTATATAAAAAAATCTATAAATTTAATTATAAATATAATTTTTGAACATCAAATTTTGATGGTTTTGCAAATCTTGCAGAAGAGTTATTCAATATTAACCCCAATTACTAAATTGATCGGAGATTTTTAATCTCCAAATCCATTAAGTACTCTGTATCAGTTCAAATGTATTCATTCTAGCAAAAAGCCTTACATATATTGACAATGTTGACAGTGATCAGTTGCCGTGGGACTAACTCATGTGGATCCAGGGTTGAAACAGATGGAGCGATAGCTCATTACATGAGGACAACCTCGGGATCCAATGAGGAACTGGTATGCAGAACAAATTCAGAATACGTTCTGGATTAATTAATTTGGCCGAGTTGATCAATGGCTGCATCTGTCAGTGGCCAGTGTATTGGCCCACCACACATTGGCAATAATTTGGATCATTTAGAGTTCGTTTTTCAATTGCAACCTGTAATCATCAGGATTGCGCGTGCGCAGTTTATAACAGCCAGACTATACAACAATAGGCCATGCAAAATCACTTGAGGCACTGGAAACGTCGCATGAATCGGGACTGGTGACATTTAATTGCTTTGGCCTTTTAAAGTCTTCGGCATACCCATTTATAATTTATTCATGGTCAATATATAATATACTTGAACATTGCTCATTAGGAGCACACCACCGAGCAACAAGATTATAAGGCACTCTATCTTTGCTGTGAATGCAGGCAACTGTTCTTAGTGAACAACAGCTCTTTTCTCGAGCAGATACTTTACACAACGGTAACATCTTTTTCATCAGCGTGACTTATACTAAAATGCTCGTATCTAAAGTTGCCTTTATTTTTTCTTGCTCTTTATGGTTGCAGTTTCATGGGTTATTCAAGACCTAACCCAATGCAGCTAAGGGCCGCTGGAAAAATGTTTACAAACAGGACAATCTCGATGGCGTGCCCCCTGGCCGATGAGCTGTCGGGACCAGATATTAACCTCGCCACGGCCTTCCGACTCGTGTTGATCCCGAAAAAATGACAGGGAGACAAAGAACATCCTCCTTGCCACCACAGAAAGGGAGACAAGTGGAACTAGTGCCAGGCAAAGAAGGTAGCAGTGTACCGAGAAAAAAACGGCCGGGCAGGAAAAGGTTAAAAGGTCTTAACGAGAGCTACGTCCTTTGAATGTCTACGTTATCATGATAGTCTGAAGATTTTCGATACGGATCAAGCATGCGCCTGCGAGTTATAAATACGAGTAACCAACAACCTATAAACTGTCCCGCTATCTAACGGAAGATTTCTAGGGTATGCACTTTATTGAATCTGTAATATAGCTATACTTTGCATTGTAATATAATTGAATTAATGTATCACTGTTCACTGACATTTAATTGTTTTTTTATGAAGAATAATTATCAATGTTCCAAAATGTACTTGTGTAGTTACAATAATTTTGCCGTATAATCGCATTTTGGGACAACCAGTCAAAACTACATTCCACTGAGCCATAAATTCATTGTTTTAGATCAACACATTATTCTGCACTATAGAACTAAGAATACTCAAGACAAAATTCGGGTAAAGCGTAGAGGGCGGAGCTTATTCGCCGCGGCACTGGGACCAATTCCCGACCGCGAGGGGGATCAGATAGGCTGACACTTGGCTCTTGAGGTGACGTGTTGAGGGTTAAACTACGCAGGAGGAGAACTGAGTGAGACGAGAGCTTCAGGAACCCTGGGGTTGTTAACGGGCAACAAAATTAAATGCCGAAATCGTGTCGGTGAACGGCGATAGAAAAGAGGGAAGCGAAACAGTGAATGCGGTAGCATCCATCCTATAAATACTTGATAAAATAAAATAAAAAGTACCTTCGTAAGCAGCAACGTACAGGACATCACGTCATCAGAAACATTAACTACAGCAATCATATTCAGGCATGCAACGGGGCTCTGCATCTGTCGGTTTACGGGGACATGGTGGAATTTTTGAAGAATATACACGAGTGTAACACACCGCCCTAATTGTAAATGAATCACTATTCAATCTAAAACAGGGCATTGTTCCTATCACAACAGGCCGGAGTGCCGCCAATTAAACGAAAGGAGTAAGACTCATCAGTCACCGGACCGGACAGCTGAAGGGTGGGAGGAGCGTCTACATGCCGGCATAAAACTTGGATGCGAGAGTTACCAAACAATCGTAATGACTAGTTAACATACATTGAAATATGTTCTGTACTCGATATATAAACAATAGCAAGCAACCGTCGACAGCTGTTTACTGAATTAGGGTTTTTGTTCTCATTTCAGGGAGGAAGAAGCTGTACGGTGTGATCAACTCGACGCGACAAAAAGGAATACCCCTTTATTTATGCCTATTATTGTGTCTCGCACTAATCGCAGGCCCGCTTACTATTTCTCATTCTACGAATTTCTACTTTAGTGTTATAACTTTTCGAAGACGCTCGTTGGAGCCGACACGTCACGGTGTATTGTCGTCAGGCAGTAAAAGTGTATAGCGCCGTCGTATATAGTTCAACGAGGCGCTAAATGCAACCGTTAAAGCAACTAAAATAATACTGGCGATCCTCACCCTGTGTGGTGCTTATTGTTGAAACGAATGTTTGCCTACAATTAGTAAGTATAACATTATCGAACTCATGAGTGGTTGGTCTAATCATTCAACCTCCCTATACAAAGTTGACAGTTCCGCATCAACTCCTTTGCCTATGTCTTTAAATCTTCCACCCTCTTACCCTTGCTAGGCTATTCTATTCTGCCACTCTATGGAAGCATCGAACGTCCCACGAGATATCTGTTAAAGTAAGGCGATTGGCTGTTTATCCACGAATGTGTACCACTGTGTCCCTTCCCTATACCTTCCTCCATTGATTACTGTCGCCTTCATTCTTAATTTCTTTACAAATCTAAAGGGTGAGTAGCTAACATGACGTGATGCAGTCCCTTATGTTGATAGTAGTGATAAACACGAGCCTCCACTTGGATAAACCCACTCAACCTCTTTCAAAATCTGGCAGTGATCCCATTACGCTACTGCTTGACTGAGTGACGTTCTGAAAGCAAGTTTTAGGCAGAACGACTGTGACTGTTTGAAAATACAATAGAAATTATACGAATTTTAAGTTGGATTCTGGGAACGGTCTGCCCAATCATGCATAAGAATAATACTTATGTCGCTCGTTAGAAAATGTACGACATCCATGGTCAGTAGCGGTTATGCTAAAAAAAATGGAAACGTTATCTCACTATTTAAACAATACAAGAAAAATTGATAATGGGGCCAAAGATCTATAAACCGGAAAGAAATGAGCTCAGTTCATATTGGTTCAAAGGGGAAAACTGAATTAAGTAATTGATGCATATTTTTTCCTAAGAAAATAACAAGTCAGATTAATTCTTTCATTCAACAAAAGGTCAAACAAGCTATCGTGGAACGTCAATCAAAATTTCGTTCTGCAAGAGAGTCGTTCATCTGTCAGCGCATGTAAGGGACAGTGATTTCAATGTAGATATTCTCTAGAGATGAATTTGGAATAATTATGACACGAACGAACATTTCTGTTAATATGGAATATTCCACAGCTACCAATTAGTTATAATTCTTTGTTGCCTGTAACGATAAATCAGGGCCTTGTGACTCGCTTCAATATATTAGGCGACTCATAATTTATGTGTTTTAATTTATCACGCGTCGAATTAAATAAGCGAATGTTTTTACTCCTTTAGGTCCGTGAACAGTTTCATTCAATGATTGCGTCCAGACCATTAATTATTATTAATGATCCGCCGGTAAATGTTCAATGATAATGCAGGGTAAACATATACTTTTCTCCTCCTATTAAACCAAGAGACAAGGCGGTCTCAAGCTATCACAACTCGGCTTGAAGTTTGGTTCAACATAGGCAAGTTCTGGAGGAGGAGATGCAACTTTCAACACTTTTCGGATTATTCTCGCATTGCCAAAATCGTGCTTACTGAAAGGTGCCCAACAAAGCAGCCTGCCATACCCCGATCTTTCGCCCATCTATATTTGGCCACTAGCCTGTCTAGCAGAGAGGGCGCTTTTATTATTGCGTTATCCCGTGACTCGCTTCTAAATGAACTCGTAGAGGAACATCGAGCGCTTTATTGATCTATAGGTAACTACGTACTTATACATGAATGAATGATAGAAGCTCGGGGATACTGAACTTCATGTCAAATCATCGAAGTTGTTCTTATTAACAGGTCAAATCAACCATAAATAATGGCATGGATGATCGTTTCGCGCATGGCCCCAGTTGCGATCGTGACGTCATTTGGGTCGACTTAGAGAAAGTAGAGGTTTGGACATTTGAGTTGATATTGAAAAATCAAGAGATTTTATGAGCTCTGATAAACTTCGAACCGCTTTGGGGAGATTCAGTAGAAATACTCTGATGAAGGTTGAATTCTGCTACGGCTTTAATATTCATAAGAAAAACCATATTAGACCAAATATTATCACCAAAAGATGCATGCATTAATAACTGAACGATAGCCAACTCAATGCAGTCTTGAGGCTTCATTCACGAAAAAGATTCATTCCATAATAACGAGACATTGAACTGGTGTCACACGAAACAGTTCTGTGGATTTTTGCTCAGTCGAATACGCACGCATGTATCTAAAATAACGAATCGTGAGTAGGACCTCAGAAAATGAGCAGGTCAATATCAAGCAAATACAATTTAACGCTAATGTCAGCTCCACTCCTGAACACTAATTCGTATATCACACACCTCCAGTAAAATAATTTCCGGTCATCAATACCCCTTATGTCATTCCCAAGCCGAAATAACGAAATTAATGCAATGTCGAATCGAGATTTCCCCGTCGTAATATGACAATGCAATCGTTATTTGGTTATGTTAAGGGGGATATCATCGAAATTTAAGTTCAATGAAAACCGGGGAGAATAGCAATGTCGTCCCGCTACAAACACTGATGTCCGAGCTCATCTCGGCAATTACTGTTCCTGAGCACAGTTTAGTAGTCGACGGGATTTGAATAATAAAGGCGTCAACAGCACTGAAGTGCACGAACGTTAATCTGGCCTATCCTATTTGCGTTGCTAGTGGTTAATTTTTACATCATCAGTACACTGCGCAGCTATGCAGGATGGCCTCATTTCTAATACCACGCCGTAAATTGCGCAAATGGAAATGTTTTGAATTCAACCAAACAGCGCACAAAAGCTCATTGCGTGACGGAGCCAGTCTAAGGCTGGCAACTGCAGACCCTTTGTCAATAAATCCTTGTTGAGGCAATGACGTTCTTTAGAAGTCTGAAACGCCGATATCAAATATTCATAGAAAGAAAACTCGTGAGCAAGTTAATATTTATCTACTTGCATTCGAGCATATATGTATTAACAAGTAAAACTTTGTTATCTCTTGCGCAGAAGGATTGCTTGGATCAAAATTGCTCGGGACAGGAACACACCGCCTGCGCACGAAATAATGTCACCCGAATACTGTGGGAGCAAGCCGTGGCGTTAGAGAAGCAGCGCATCTGTTGCTGGCGGTGGGAACACCGTGCAGGTTGTTAAGTTGTAGCCGAGGATAGGATCTCAGGATAAGCGGAACAAAGGATGGGCCGACAGAACATTGCCTCCAAAGCCGCGTGATTATTCATGATACCATTCATTATAATGCAAGGATGTTATGAATAATATATTTAAATACATATGGAGAGATATAATATATATTATTGTGAAATCCACGAATATCTTTCAAATCAACAGGATGAAATATTTTTATAAGATCTCATTTTTTATGTGTATCTTACAATTCTCTAAATAAGAATACTTACTAGTACTTTTCAAATAAACAGTATCTAGTACTGTGCGAATATTATTGCAAATCTAAGGTACCCACAATTATTGGATCACCATAACTAAGGAGTTACCTTTTTGAGAAAATCTAATGTAGGTCTTCAACAAATAAAAATTTATTGGAATGGAAAATCAAATATAGATTTTATATACATCGGTGGTGTAAGCAGGCTTGTATATAATATTGTTTTCTCAGTAACAGTTGGAACATAAAATCGGTTTCCCGAGGTAGTAATCTTTCATTTCACTAATGCGGGCTTTAGAAAGCCAAAATGAAGCAAGAAAAGCAAAGGATCAGGTACACTGACCAGTAACTTTCCTTTACTTGTAGTGAAAAACGTATCAATTTGGTTCAGAATATTTATAATATATGACCACAACGGTTTGGTTCAGAAAATACTCATATCTTTCCAGAACACTCGCAGAATACGAGGCGTTCGAGTACGAAATTATCGAATACTTCAAAAACTACATATTTTTACACATGCAATCAATATATTGACTTGGATGAAGATTATGATGTCACTTCGAGAAATCTATGAAGGAATCACATACTATTTTGGAAAAAAAAATCTTCAAGCATGACAAGAATGAGGGCACAAACATTTTAAACACGTTAAAGTCGTCGACAAATGTGTAAGTTTATATCTCCATTCTGGTTATGTCAATAAACTCCAAACTGACAGCTCAGGTCCATTTCAGCTCTTGGTATGCAGATTTTTCGTATTGTTTATCTCCGGTAAAACTCTGCGTAATATATTAACAGAGAATTGTTAGCTTAGTTAGGCCTTTGCATTCGTGCGGATGCTGCGTTAAACTGATTTAGTGTTTATTAACACCAAAATAACTAACCAAGGCGATCAGTTATTTCAGTCCACCGTGTTCACTAACCATTTAAGGGGTTAAAGAGTTAAATTGCTTTCGGAGATAATATCTTATACCTGCCCGTACATCAACATATCCTCCTGGTCCCACTCGCCGTCCTCAACTCACGCTTCCCCTATCATGAATTAGCTTTTAATCAAGCCAGGCGAGGCAAGTCATATTGCAGGGGAATGAACCTGTATACCCGCACGAGGGTCACCGCCGTATTGTCGTGCTTCTTGGAGGTATATTAGTTTTCCTTGCTTCGGAATTTTGAGGATTAAGGAAGAGAAATGAGAGTTCGAACGAAGTAAATGAATATAGGTACAACTACTTGAGTCCTATGAGAGGGAGCGAAGTAGTACAGGACTGCGGACAGCAATCAGGCAGCGTGGCGGAGAAGATGGGACACGGAAAGGATCATTAGAAAATGCGATAAATTTATATTTGAACTTACTATTGAAGTATTACGGTGACGATATCGTAGGTTAAATGACTCATCTCAACCGTAAATAGTTGATAGGAACGAAAATTGGACGATTCAATCCAAAATTAGGTTAGTCAAGGGAACTGTGACCCGCCGTTACAGACCACAAGATGGATTTGGATTTTGGATTTGGATTTGGATTTATCGACGATGTATAAAATGGGTCAAGTAACTATTCTTTCACATTTCAGAAGACATAGATGCTCTAGTTTAACGAGAACTATCACGGCACGGTCTGAGATGGGCACGATCTCAAAAATCCGCTTCATTTCAGTGATTTTGATTTTGATCTACGATCAATTTTATTTAAAATACCATGATAGGGAAATAAGCCTCTCCTCAAATTTTATTTGCATTTAAAAAATTTAGTTGACATGATTAAAAGTTTGCTATATTTTGATCACGGACTGTGATCCTCATCAGGCGCAATAAAAAGAATTAAAACGACAATATCTGAAAAGATAAAACGTAAATTTGAATTTTACAAATCCACTAAGAATTTGTACAGCAGTAAAGACCAACAAGGCACTACTTCCAAAGCAATTGACAAGAACTTCCGTGCGTATGGCTATGAGCTTCTCAAGAGATCAAAATAAACTAATAATACGAAGTAACAATGCAAGAAAAACAATCTATCCATGGCGAGGTGAAGGCCACACACTATGAGATTACACATAGGAGGAGGTAAACTATTCAAAATGTCAGTATTCAAAATGTCAGGATTGAATGATAACATAATCATTTCTGCTGCTCCCTTTTTAGACGTTTCCTAATGTTATTAGAGGAAACCCTATTTAAGATGCATTCAAATGTTTGAGGAGCATGGCTAGAGTGAAGCGGAGAGTTTAGGATCAGTATCGATTTTTTTACCAATCAGGATCAGTAATGATTTTTTTACCAATCACGAATTATATCGTGATTGGTAAAAAAAACGATAGAGTAGATTCAAGCGTTATGAGATGGTTCGGGCACATGATTAGGATGGATGATGGGAGATTGTTGAAAAGGGTGATGACGGCGGAGGTGAGTGATCGTAGGCCTAGAGGTTTGACGAAGGGTGGGTGAATGGATGCTGTGAAGCAGGCGTAAGAAAGAAGTGACATACATGCGGACGTAGCGAGAGAGCTTACAATGGATAGACTTCAGTGGAAAAAGGTTCTGTTGCCCTAAGATGTGTTACCGTCCATGGCGTCGCCTTGAGGAACGGGATGATTGTGGATGGGGATGGCCCGATCACTAGAAAAGCAGCATGAGAAAATTATTTTCATTGTGAATAACTGCTGCCGATACTGACCTTGGACCACATTCCTGACCCATGGTGTGCGTGGTGGAGTCTCCTGGCCGGATCCGCTTGCCTGAAAAGTAGAAATTTGTTTGAGTGTGAGTGTACGACACAAGTATGAGGTGCACCATGCCGTAGGCCTGCTCCCCTTTCTTGGGTTTCGGCCTAGTGTCTATATCTGTATCTGTATCTGTATGCCCACTAAAGCGTCGCTCACCATGTACACTACAGTACACCACGCCCACTACATCTTTGTACACCACGCTCCCTACAATTCAGTAGACCATGGCCATTTCAGTGTTGTGCAACATGCCTACTACGTTGCTGTTTAGCATGCCTCATACACTGCTGTTCATCCTGTCCATACAGTGAGTGTTCTGCGTCATGTTCAAATCCGTTTGGCACACCAGGCCTATCAACAGGGAAGTACACCATACTGATTACAGAGTCGCGCACTAGGTTACTTCAGCGTTTTGAACCATGCTCACCACAGGGTTTTACTCTTCGACTATTGATGTGCTGCGCACCATCAACACAAAAAAATCGTTAACCATGCCCAATACAGTGTTGTATACTCTACCCACTTTAGTTCTGAACACCATGCACACTACAATGATCTACACTGTGTTCACTCTGATGCTGTACACCATGGACACAAACAACAGTGTTGCACACAATATTTCATACACTGTGGTACACGATGCCTATTTCAGTGTAGCTAATTGACACCATGCCCTACGCAGTGCTTCCCAACATGCGCCATCTAGCGATGTACACTATGTCATTTGCACATGTACACCATGTTCACTACAGTAACACACAATATATTCTCTTAACACAATCCCACCACTATGATGTACACTATGCTCTCTAGGGTTGAACAGATTGCCCACAACAGCGTTGTTACCATGCACGCGACCGTTTAGTACACTTTACTCCCTACAGTGTTATACACCGTGATTACTACATTGCTATCACCATCTTCCCTAATTTGCACTACAATATGATCAACACTGTGTTTTGCCACCAGCTCGCTACAGTGATGTACTCATAATTCTATGCAGAATATGACACTAACCAATTCTTTGTTGACAAGAACCCACTCTGCTATAATTTTAGATCACGGTTTTATCCAACTTACCCACATATATGTTGTACATCATGAACACTACATTGTGGCACACCACGCTCACCATTGTTGTTTTTTTACTCACTACAGTGCTGAATAGTAAGCCTGCAATACCGGTCACTAGCTCTACTTCACCGTTGTCGCGATGACCACAAGAGGGCTGAGAACCATGCCGTCACAGTGCAGTAAACTATGCCCTCTTCAGTTTTGTTTCCATGCGGTCTACTGTGCTGGTCACCATGTCCATTTCAGTGTTGTTCACCTTGTCAAATACAGCGTTATATACGCTATGCATACTGCAGGATTGTACACAATGCCCAATGCAGTGTTATACTCCATGCTCCCTACTTTGCCGTACGCAATTAGCCAAAGTATTGATCAGAGGATGATCAGGAACCCAGTGCAGTACTTGTCTGATCGACTTATGAACTTTGAGCTGCTTGCTGTGACTGGAATTTCTGCCACACGTTTGATCTCACTCATTTAAAGTGATATTCGGATGTTTAATTGGTGTAGCCGCTGCATTAAACTGTTGAATGATTCTGTTTGCATCTTATTGTCGACCGTCAGTTTGTGTACTTTGAAGTAACACTTCGTGGCAATCCTCGTTAGATTTCTCGTCATCACGTGTGTTACAATTATTTTTGGTAGCATTGACTGCTTAGTCAGTGAAATTACCGAATAAAAATGGATATACATCTTTCAAATCATTTTTGATTTGAATATGTTAGATTATAGCTTCCTCCAGTATGTCATTTCTGAAGTGAAGCGTCTTCGAAATGTTACTGCTATGCACTTTACATAACGGTTTATAGATAGATTTATATATAGTCAACCCCCAGGCTAGAGCGACGACACGCCCCTGAGTGTAGAAGTATCACTGTTATTCGTATTTATGTAATTGTACGCATTAAGGATTGAAGTATAGTTGACAATTTTTATCATGGGTAGTACTAATAACAAGCTGTATTACTGTAAGTGTAGGATGATTTTCGTTATATTAAATGACTCCTCCGTGCTGATATCTACTTTTATACCTAGCTTTAAATCTATACGTTATATGTATTTCCTCAGATAGCCCCCGGATTAGGTTACATGTACGAGAACCTTCGTAAGTGTATGCCATTTGTGCCTGTCCAACAAGTGGAGAGGTCAGCATTTTTGTGCCTGCTATAGAATTACATGCAGGCCATGTGTTCATTCCAAAACGGCTAAAAAATAAACCTTGGGACACTCCCTTTAGCAGTTAGCAAACTGTAGAGCTGTTCTCATTGAACAATTCCAATTTCAGACAACGCGAGGCGCCTCTCCTTTTTGTAAGATTTGAGTGATTGGGAATAGTTAGCCAGGGGCAGAGCGGACAACCTCAGACAAACAGGCCACCGCAGAAGGACCTAATGTTGAGTATTCGTGTAGAATTTTAGATCCATTTAGAGTAAAGTATTAGGATTTCACTGATCCGTTGATTAAAGAACCATAGCAATTGTGAGTGTTTTATTTTGTATCAGAGCAAAAATAATTCATCAGGAGGTTGGTAGATATAAATCCTTAACATTTGGTGACAGCGGTGAGATGCCTACCCATAAAGATCGACGGTGAACCGAGAAAGAATCGATCCCCTAATTCAGCAACCAACAACTCCAGCCTCATTGAAGGAAATATTCGTAGAACGTGTACGAAAAAAGGCGCTAGGTCTCGTATCATCTGCCAGGAGGCAGTGAAATTCTCAAACATAGGGGGCTGTTATACACTTTACATAACGGTTTATATATATTTATGTATAGTCGCTGCTACGTGCCCTGGGTCAGATACGAAACCGCACACCACATGACATTCTGTGCCCCCTGGCTAGAGCGGCGAGACGCCTCAGAGAGTAAAAGTTTCACTGCTATTTGTTTTTATGTAATTGTACGTATTAAGGACTGGAGTATAGTTGACAATTTTCAATATGGGTAGTACTAACAACAAGCAATATTAAGGTAAGTGTAGGATGATTTTCGTTGTATTAAATGACTCCGCCGGGTTGCTATCTACTTTGATGTCAATACGGTGGAGTCATTTAATATAACGAAAATCATCCTACACTTAGAGTAATATAACTTGTTATAGTACTACACATATTAAATATTGTCAACTATACTTCAGTCCTTAATGCGTACAATTACATGAAAAAATAACAGTGAAACTTTTACACTCGCCGCTCTAGCCTGGGGGTACCGGAAAGTCAAATGGTGTGCGATTTGGTATCTGCGGTTTGGTATCTGCAATATGTTCATCGGGTAGATAGAAGATGAACGAGATAATACATTCAAACAAACATCTATCAACTATCTGCAAAGCTCAGCAAATCCCTTTCTTAGATGATTCAGAAATAAGGATCAGCCTAAACTATTTTAATTTATATCGTGTCACTAACAAGCACTCATAAACACGTATTGAATTAATACCATCGAAAGCATCATTCAGACTATCGAAACTAAACTCAATAACGTACAGTAAATAGACCAACAGTCTTTGTCAAGACAAAGTCAGGTCCACTCGACACCCATTCCAAGGTTTACTCAGGACAGCCGGATGCGAAGCCAGATCTGCCACCTGCCCCGGAACAGCCTCCTGCTCCCGAACAACCCCCGCGATCACCGGCTGTAAACTCAGACGAAGAAATGGTGCAGAAGCGGCCGCCAACTATAGACAAAGTAACAGTACAAGAGAACACCGGAGCTCCGAAGACTACCTTCTTGCCCTTGGCAGTTCAAACGAAACTCGCGAACCAAGAACTTGTAACGGAGACCGAACCGTTAAAGGCGGTGATTACCTCCATGACATAGATGGAGGTCGCTACCACACAAGAAGATTCCGTGTGATAGCAAATGGAAAGGACGGCAAAGATGTAATTCCGTGACATAATGCATATCACAAAACTATAGTCAGTGTGACCGCCGAAACCTCTAACAGTATTTTGTAAACGTTAGATTTCTCGATGACCAAATCGACGAATTTGGCATCCTAGCAG
>SDVV010024125.1:0-12639 GCA_016164225.1 Gammarus roeselii
CTAAATGGAGAGCTCATAGAGGAAGTTCGGTGTTTCAAGTATCTGGGCTCCCATGTGGAGATAACTGAACTAGTGGAAACTGAAGTGAAGGCGCGAGTGAGGGAGGGATGTAAAGTGTTGGGTGCACTAAAGAGTGTAATGAGCTTTAGGACGTTGGGGATGGAAGCAAAGAGAGGGCTGTATGAGGGTGTTGTTGTCCCAACTGTGCTCTACGGAGCTGAGGCTTGGGGGGTGAGAGCAGAGGAGAGAAGAAGGTTGAATGTTTTCGAGATGAAATGTTTTAGGAGCATGGCTGGAGTAACGCTGAGAGACCGGATCACCAACGAAGTGGTTCGAAACAGAACAGGGATGGTAGAGAAGTTGGAGGACAGAGTGGATTCGCGTGTTCTGAGATGGTTCGGGCACATGGAGTGGATGGATGAAGGGAGATTGGGAAAAAGGGTGATGAATGCTGAGGCGAGTGGTCGCAGGCCTAGAGGTAGACCGAAGTTTAGGTGGATGGATGGTGTGAAGCAGGCCTTGGGAAGGAGAGACATCAATGTGAAGGTGGCGAGAGAGCGTGCAATAAACAGGCGCGAGTGGAGAATGGTAGTGAATGGTCATTTTGGCGCTGCCCTGATGTGCTTTCCCGCCCTGGGCACCCCGCTGTCGGGATGGTCGCGGGTGGGGGGGGGGGCGGCCATTATGACGCGACGGGGGTAAACCAGTGAAAACTGTCGGGCCCTGCTGCTGACGACGGATCCTCGGACTGCACTCCTGACCCAGAGTGTATGTTGAGGGGGTACCGGCCTGACCCTTTAGCACAAAAGAGCTAAATTGTGTGAGTGTGAGCGTATGAGGGTGTGAGGTGCGCCTTGCCATCGGCCACCCCCCTTTCTGGGGGATGCGGCCTAGTATCTGTACCTGTAAGTTTTGGCCCATCGTGATCGCTTTCCTCGTAGAGACACGAACAATGGTAACACTTAGGTTGAAAGGCTTGGTGTGCAATTTTTCGTGCTCGCAGTTACATCTCTAACAACGTTTAGGGGAATCTGGCTTGTACCGTTTGATGACGTGGTCTATTCGAGGCATTTATTGCGCATGAAAGGTTATATTGCCACTGAGTAGGTTTTCATTCTCTCTTGCTCACCGGAAATTGCAATGAATTCTGGTTTATCAGTTCGTGAGAAGATAATAGTGAATAGTTTGGTGGAAAGAGAGTCTCATGGTTTGATTTAGATTGCTAAGGGAATTTCAGTAACTTCGTAATTTTTTGCAAAGCCAGCGGTAAAAGGGCTTGGGTCTGTTGCTGAGGTGAAGCAAGAAGTGTGTGCAATCCGTTTGGTGGAATTAAGGGACGAAGTAATTCAAGGGTTACTTTGGACTTGTCAAGAATAATTTTTTTGAAAAGCGGTATTTGATTCAAATTTTACGACCTGGGTTAAATACTTCAATCCTTGTTGGCGGACGATTTCTGGCTTTCCTCCTGGTCGTTTTACGAGTAATTTAATCATAGTGAAAAGATTTATTGATGGAGCAGATTTACTTCCACACAGTTGTTTGAGTAGAGAATGATGCTGATCCACTTGCTCGAGTGGGAGGGTAAGTCTGGGGAATGCATCTATATAGACAAAGGCCTCTCGTCGCACAACACCTTGTGATCTTCTTGATTTTGAGGATACCTGGCTTTCTTTTCCGTGGGCAGTCTTTGTGACCTGCGGGATAACACTTCTCTTAGCAGTAGAAGCAACCTAATTCTTCGAATGGGCATGACTGGGCGTCCTCGTGGCTGTCGGGGTCGTCTGGGAATAGTGTGAACATCTTGTCTTCCATGACAATTTTTCTGCGTGTGTCGTATTTACGACGATGGTTGTAGAGTCAAGAAACAGTTTGTGTATGGATGTATTATGGCGGGGTAGGGCAGTTGAATTTTAGCAGTAGGGCCGTAGTAGTGTTTCTTTTAGGAGTTATGAATTCTGTGATGTTTGTTCGCCCCCCAGTCCTCACACAGCACAAGTCCGGTGAGGATTTAATCAGTTTTCTCCTTCGCGAGATTCTTAATGTTAATCAAGCCTGATTTCTTGGAGTAGGTTGGGTGTGGTAAGATTGGCACATGCTGGTCTTGTAAAAGTAACGAGTTACTCATGTGTTTTGGGTCAACATTAATAGTGAAGCAGTCGTTACCGCCGGTGGGGTTTTAAACTAGTCGGCCCCCAAGAAAGCGCGAAAAGCATCGATTTTGATAGGTTCGCATTCCAGTGAGTGCGGCAACAATAACTTCATCAAAATTAAAATTAAATCAAGTTTGTAACTGCAGTGTGTATATATTTTGGAATACTTGAACAAAAATAAAGGACTTTTACGTTAAAAGAGATCCTAACTTCTGCGTTCTCTTAATACATTGAAGTATAATGTGGGTAGAACCACCCTTCCTCGCATCTATTTAACATTTACAATGTTTTGTATGAGCCGGTATGATTTCCGCAGGCGATATGCTTTTCATGTAAGCCAGGTCAGTGAGTAAGCTTTGTAGAAAGAAGGATTTTAAAAACGCGTCGAGCTGTCGCAAGTGCGCCATACGCCATCAGGTAGCGCTTCACGAAGATTGACACTTGGTGGCTCTAAGGCAATGTTGGCATGAACGGTCTCATGTCTGCATCCATTAGATGGTTGCGAGATATCCATGCGTGTTGTTCACAAGCGGTTGATAGTATCTCCTGGTGGAAAACTAGATATACCGTTCTCTAATAGAGGGTTTGACTGAAAAAACGTTTTCGGTGCGATTTGTGACCAAATATCGCTCCATCGGGATCTTAAAAGAGAGCTGATGATGGGGAACCCATCACTGTAGAGTGTGCCGATCAATTGATTATGATAGGTGGATGCCAGTTTAGCGAGGGCGTCTGCACGCTCAGTAATTCTTACACCCGTATGAATCGGGATCCAGCAGAATTCGACCGCTTCGCCTACCTCGGAGATTGTGAAGTGGGCGCGTTGTTTTCAACATAGAGCGGTGTGTTTAATGCAGGGTTATGAGCAGAGTCATAATTGAAAAGGCTGATATCAATAAGTACATCTCTGCAGAGAAAACTGAGGCTTCTTGTGTGACGGTAGCCGAACTTGAGGTTGTCTCGCAAAGCAGCAGCTCTCACTTCGGCGACCGCTTGGGAGCCGTTCGTGAATAAAGGACGAAAATCTGGGCATTGTTCCTGGAGCAGTCTCAAAATTTCTCAGCAGTACTCATTGGTTAAAGTAGTGGGTTTAGTGTGTGGACTTATGTTCAGTCCGTTCTTGGTGTTGAAAATGCTCTCAAGTATTCGGGAAAGTCAGGGCAGTTTTTTGAACAGGTTGAACTGGTCCAGTCGGGAAACCTGTTTCTATCTTGTTGTATTTTTTTGTGGCTCGGTTCGGGTGGCTTTGCGGTGGAGAGTCGTTGAGGTTATCATCGGAGCTGAAGGTACTTGCACAGGCGCGGATTTTTCAGTGAGTCGATTCCACGAGAATTCGGCAAGTTGGCGGGCTACAGTTGAGACACAATTCTCGAGTTTTGCACGACTTCCATCGATTGAAATAGTGGCCGCGGTAAAGTTTTCAGTTTCTTTCTCTAAATGGCCAGCGAATTCGCTTCGGTTCTTTTGCAGCTCATGCACGCTCATTGCTAACTTCATGATGCGCTCCAAGGTTCCATAGTCTCCGGCCGAGGCAGGATCTCCTAGCGGTGGAAATATATTTGAAGAGTCTGGGTTAGTTGCTTTGCAGATTTTTGTTTGGAGCACTCCAGAAAGACTGCTAGCCCCACTCCGCTAGGGTTTGTTCCTGCCCATTTAGACCCCGGTTTTTGCCAGAGGTCTGGGTGGCCGACGATGGAACCTCCTTCTTGGTGTCGGATGATGGCTTTCGACACCTATCAAATTGGGGTGGTTTCTTGACCAATCTCAACACTTATTTGAATCCAGTACATATGGGACAAACTAACGTACAGTTTTAGGTACCAAAGCTTTCCGATGCACTGGAGTCAATGTCCTCCCGGCACCGAACGCCGTAGATAATCAGCACAAGCGTAAACGCCATGTCGGAATGGTGGGCAATGATGAGCACGAAGAAATACATTGTGATATATTTGAGTTATATCTTCGCTGCATTGTAATTACAATATTTTATTATACAGCATTTACATAGACGAGAGAAACTTTCAGCTATTATAAATTACTAAGACAAAATACAAACCTAACAACTTACACCGATGCTGCTAAGCCTTAGCGTTCAGTGCGTGTGACCAACGTTGATAAAAAGTCATTGAATATCATCAAGATTAAAAAGTTAACAACAACAAGTGTGATCCAAGTGTAGGCAGCTTCATGTGTTGTAGCCAGCTAGAGACACTTTCTGAGCGAGTCTGCAGCAGTTCGCGTGGAAGGACTTCTATTCTAATTAACCAGCTGAGGTCCTAGAACACATCCGCAGCGCGTCACAGGCTACCAATACAATGTGAATGTACCTCCAACTCCTCTTCACTTGAAGAGCCATGTCAATGGGCAAGGAATTACTCCTCCTTTTCCACTGTCAAGGTCCAACGACCGTCTACTCATGAAAGACTGATGAAAGGTTCTACTACACCAATAATGATATTGCACCGGCCTCTGGCCACACAACTGTCATCAAGGCCAGCAAAGCGCTCGCCTTGATGATCCTCAACAGGGTATTGGGCAGGAGGGCCCTTCATTATAAAGGTTATCGGAAAGGCATTGAAACGGATACGGATAGCGTAAGATTCGGGTACCATCAAATAGAGGACAGGATCAAATTAGTCATGACAGAAAACATGTGAAGTACAGAATGTTGGTTTGGGATCATTGTGGAAAATCTTGGAGTGAAATTTGCGGGACTGAAGAAGACCTATTGCTTTAAGTAGAAAAAAAAGTATCAGTTACAAAATTAGTATTTACCAAAGTGTATCGTGAAGTTAACACATTACTTGGACGAACATTTGTGAATGAGTTTTTATTACTGTTTATGAACCCTCTGTGTAATTTATAGTCTAGAAAATACAATTACTTGCAACGATGCGATTTACTTAGGTTGATTGGAGTCAAACTATTTTAATCAAAATAAGTTCTACCCGAGCATGGAATATCAAAGAAGAAAGGGCATAGAAGAGTTAGTGTACCGACATGAACAGGTTGAAGAAGCCAACATGAATTCCACGAACGTATGCTTTCCGACGAATGTTCATGACAATATATTTGCATAGGTTGTTCGTGAACGATATAAAAATACAATGCTTGTAGGGGCAAATAACTGAATAAATTGATAAGGACGATTATACTTCTACTATAGAGGCTCAAAAAAAGTGTTTCAAAAGGTTCAAACAGAGTATATTATGCAATGCATAACAGCCAAGGCAGACGGGCGATGAAGCATGTTCCACATGAGTTCAGAGAGTCGTGTCGAGTCACTCGCTAATGGTAAAAAATACCATCGTCTTCAACAACAGACTGCTCCATCAGAGCAACAACAACAATTCAAGAAACACAATATCACTAGCCAAAACAAAGTCTTTTTTTCACTTCGATAAAAAATAATACAACTGGAACTTTACCAGGTAAAACTATACACTATTGGGTGGATAATATCTATAAAAGAAAATACTATACAGGAATAAAGTAGAATGATAACAGGGAAGATTCTAGTATGATACAAATGTCGAGGACTGTCAGCCTATCATGTTGCGTTACATCGGGAGTTGCTAACTCCTGCAGCACGCTGGGGAGGAGGGTGATAGGGAAAAAGAGGAGGTGGGGGAGAGGGCATCACACAATCTCTTTGCCGCCGTGCAAAGAGGGTGTTGAATCGAGCATTAGATGCTCCTTGTAAGCAGCCTTGACCAGATGAAACAAACGTTAACGACGCAAAGATCAAAACAAACGAGGTGGGCGCTCAGTGATCTTCAGTTTTCAGAGAAAACCGAGAACTGTCGATGGACAAACTAAGCCGTCATCTACCTACCTACCTACCTAATGACTTGTATTAACTGAACGACGTTCCAGTAGCATTCTCAAACTTCAAATCCTTGAAACGAACCTTCATAATCTTTCAGAATGTGTGTAGTCAAGGGGCAGACATGGACCAGCCGGGGACTAAAGGACTAAATCAACGTTTCTTTAATAGTATTTCACAGCTACTTCTGTTGAGTGAACCTCTGACGGTAATTAGCGCAGAAAAGTCTTGAAGATGAGGGTTTAGGAAAAAAGTGGAGCAAGCTGCATGAATACTCCAATTAGGAAATACTCTCCAAGGTAATCTAAGCAACAACATCGATTCAAGCAGCCCAAGAAGCCACAAGCTAACAACAGATTGTTTAAATTTTCTAATGGTTCAGCCAAATTTCCAAGGCAGATCTGTGTCAGTTGTAATATGAATATCTCAATCTCAAGTTGATGGAAAGTGGTCGTTGACAACACCTCCGTCACATGTGGCCTCTTTCATACTGGCATCACGTGAAATTTTAGATCGTCTGCCTACAACCCACACTTAGATTTTGATATATTCTGAAAGCTCCTTGGAAATGTTTGAAGCCTAGAATCTGCACCTAGACTAAAACTTCACTTGCTGCTCTCAGACTTGATATTTAATCCCGTCTACAGTCTCCCAGACCCTTGACACAAGGGGCACACATCTGCCGCCCGTACCCCAATGTCGAGGTGGGACATCAGCTGCCTGCTCCTAGACGTTAAGGTCAGCCATCATTTTCCTGAAGTCCGAGAGTGTGTTGTAGTCAGGGTCATCTTCGTTGCAGTCGTGAGTGTCGTTCGCGCTGCTGTAGGCAGGGTTGTGCCTCGTCAGCAGCAGTGGCACAGGCAGCAGCTCAGGCATCACTGAGTGGTGAGTGATCAGGGTGCGCAGGGTCGGAAACTCCTTCGTAAAGCCCTGTTTCGAAGCAGGAGAGTTAGTTCACCTTCGGCTGATTTGGGCGCTAAAACAAGAAGCTAGAGTGCAAGTAGGAAAATGTGACTGAACAGGCACAGTCAAGTCCATTCAAGACGTTGAGGAAAGATCGGTGGAAATCAGAGGCGATTAAATAGACTTTCATAACAGTGGTCAACTGCTATATATGACATTGGAGAAGATTGACTTGAAGCAGTTCCTTTCGAGACTGATGAGTAAGCGTAAAGATATGGTTAATAGTAAATTGCAGTTCAAGTCCTTGGGAGCCATAAAAAAGAAAAAGGAGACTGGATCCCATGCATAAGGTCAGCACCACCTTCATAACTCCAACTAGACTAGATTTGAGTAACGAGGCTCTCTAGTCAGCTGGAGTCAATGTCCTTCTGGCACCGGAAGACTCGTTATATACTAACCTTACCACTTTATCAACCTAGGGCCATGGGAGAAAAAACAGGGGATTTCTGATCATGAACCTAAGTCTATCGTAGAATATAATGAAGCAAGCATGATTTCTATGCATAGGTCAATGTCCTTCAAGCGTCAAATGCAATGTCAAATCAGCAGTTTCTGATTTGATCCTCATTTTCACCGGAGCCTCAACGCGAGTCATCATAGGCTCCCCCGTAGGGCTCGATGATCATGGATTCCAGTAGGCTCGCACGCCTCAGTGTCCGAGAAAAAACGCTGTTAAACTTAGAAAAATTTGAACAATTTAGCAATGTCAGACGGACGCTGGTGCGCACAAGAAAAACGCTTAGACGAAACGGATCTCCTCCCTTCCAATCGTTTAGAACTTCAAGAGTAATATGTACGCACGCTAGTGCGCACAGGTAGCATCGTCGAGACTGGTGCAAGGTTTACGACTACACGGACAAAGTCAGCTCCGACAGCAATGCAACACGACCTAGAACGCTACGCGGTCTAGGTCGATTATAGTACACTTCATTTAATCAGGTAAGACTCAGACGAAACGAATTCTCGCCTCTAATCATTTAGAACTTCAAGAGTTACATGTACGCAAGCTTGTGTGCACAGGTATCATCGTTGAGATTGGTGCAAGGTTTACGGCTACACGGACAAAGCCAGCTCCGACAGAACGCAACACAATGTTTACAGCTACGCGGCCTAGTTTAGTAGAGGTCCAATTTGTTTATTCAAGTAAGATAAAAACTCAAACGAAACGAATTCCCGCCTATAACATCTCAGAACTCCAAGAGTAATATGCATGCGCACCAGTGCGCACAGATAGTATCGTCGAAATAAGTACAAGGTCTATGGCTTCACGGATTAGATCAACTACAACCGCAACGCGTCACTAGGTTTTATAGCTACGCAGTTAAGGTCAACCATAAAAAACTGCATATGGTCCGTGCACGCGCGAGCGTGCACAGACTGAAGAAAAAACACCCTATCACAAAATCAAACCGGAACTCCCGCACAAATACACCAGCATTATAATACATGACAAAATCGTGGATCGTGAAGAAGAAAGTAAGGGCAGGTTAGTCATGAACAGAAAAACTGCTCAGATTATTGATTTCACACTTATTGTTCAAGGAGATAGGGTGGGGAGGGGGGCATAGGCCCCTTGGGTCCCAAACGAGCCCGATGAATCCCGGAGGGTAACCCAAGTCCCCCGGGTCTTCCCGAGCTCCCTTGGTCTCCAGAGATCCCTCGTCTCAACTCATCTCGGCTTGTCTCGAATCATTTCGGCTCTATTCGGCTCGTCGCGACCAACTCGACTCGCCTTAACATGTTTCGACTGATCTCGACGCACCTCGACCAGCCTCGACGTGGTTCTCCCCCTCTGCGCTAGTAATCATGTGGACTGTAATAACAACATTTTTCACTCAAGCATTTTTGGGTGGGAGTGGGGTGGCAGACGTACCTCGGGTCTCAGAAGAGCCCGACGAATCCCGGAGGCTAACGCAAGTCCTCCGGGTCCCCCGAGCTCCCCGGGTCCCTCGTTTTAGCTCATCTCGGCTTGCCTCGAATCATTTCGGCCAGTCTCGGCTCGTCGCGACCAACTCGACTCGCCTCAACATGTTTCGACTGATCTCGACGCACCTCGACCAGCTTCGACGCGAGTTTCGCCCTCTGCGCCATTCGCGGACTGTAAAAGTTAATTGTTCTGCTCAAGCATTTCACATATATTCATTTGTATGTTTATATGTTTTACAGCATGGGGCGGGGGAAGCAAGAGTCCCAGGGTTCAGAGGAGCCTCAAGCGAGTCCCAAAGTTTCTCAAGGGTGTCCCAAAGGGCCACGGAAGGGTCCAAGTGGGTCCCCCCAAATCCTCCTGGTCATCCAAGTCCCCCGGGTACCAGAAACCCCCGGGTCCCTCGAGTCTTGCGGGTCCCACGAGTACCCCCCCATTCTCGGGTCACCTAGTCTCAATCAGCCTCGGATCGTCTCGACTCATCGCCTCGCCAGTCGACTCGTTTCCACTCGCCTCGTCCCCTCCACGCACGGTGCCATTGAAGACTTTCTCTCTCTAAAATAAACAGCAACATTTTTTCACTAGTTAGCCATCAAACCACCTAGCTGTGCTCGGACATTTATTAGGCGCCCGGGAGAGTGCAAATTCTCCCACCGTAGGTTGGACTAGAGGTGTGTTGCGGGGTCCCCGGCCGGACCATTTTACGCAAAAGAGCTAAGGTGTGTGAGTGTATGAGAGTGTGATGTGCGCCTTGCCGTCGGCCACCCCCTTTCGGCCTGGTTTCTGTATTTGTAAGTTGGACTAGACTAACCAACACACCGCATAGTCCACCTAAGGCTCCTGCGGGCGTCTAACGATGCATAATTATACAGCTAATCCTTGAGAGAGGAAGCTCCGTAAATTAGAACTCGCTGCCGTCTGTCCGTAAGCCAGCATTTTATCCAGTTGTTAAGCTCGCCTCGAATACCGATGCTGTGCAATTTACCAATTAGGCGCTTGTGGGGGACTTTATCAAAGGCCTTTTGAAAGTCAAGGTAAATGATATCGATTGGAGATTTTATGTCGTGGATTTTGATTATATTTCTGAAAAAGAGTAGGAGATTCGTAAGACAGGAACGGTTGTGTCTAGAGCCATGCTGGGAGTCGCCAATCAGCTTGTTTGATTCTAAGAATTCTGTAATTTTATCAGTTATCAAACTTTCCATCAACTTGCCAATGACTGAGGTGAGACTTATTGGACGGTAGTTGCCGGGACACTTTTGGTCCCCTTTTTTTAAAAATTGGGGTAACATTGGCCTCTTTCCATTTATAGGGCCATGTGCCATTTGTGAGAGATTGTGTGAAAATGTTTGATAAATGTTCGGCGATTTCAGTTCTAGTCTCTTCTAGAATTCTGGGATGAATTTGGTCTGGACCTGGAGATTTGGTGACTTTCAATTTATCTATATATTTAATAACTTCGGCGGGGGAAAAGTTCACTGTGGTGAGGGCTTCAATTCGTTTTGCCGCTCTGATATCCTCGGGATTAGGAATATCCTGATTCTCTAACGTAAATACAGAACAAAAGTATTCATTACGTAGAACACTTATTTTGGTGTCGTCCGTTTCTAGCTCACCAACATCGTTCTCGAGAGGACCTATTTCAGATTTTGATTTTTTTTTGCTCGAAGTATAACTAAAAATTGTTTCGGATTAGTTTTGGCATTGGCAGCAATTTCATTTTCATAATCTTTCTTCTTACGTTTCAGGACCCTCTTTAGATCTCGTCTGATAATTTTGTATTCGTTTTTTGCTGTGTCGTCATGTGGATGTCTCTGCTTTATCGTATGCTTTGCTTTCCTTTGTGAATGAAGGCCC
This sequence comes from Gammarus roeselii, assembly GCA_016164225.1. Taxonomy (NCBI): domain Eukaryota; kingdom Metazoa; phylum Arthropoda; class Malacostraca; order Amphipoda; family Gammaridae; genus Gammarus; species Gammarus roeselii. Next base: position 10,721 of record SDVV010024125.1, read on the forward strand.
TGCAATTCTCCTTTCCAGTACTTGGGCTGATAGGCTGCTGCTCACCTGTTTTTGCTCGGGATATGGTTGGGAATGATACAACCGGTCCAGGCAGCTGTATTAGACCTAAGCCCTTGAAAAAAAGAAGGTCGTCTCATAGGCGCTCCCATAGATCACGCATGGACGTGATATCATGATTGAGCCGGCCGGGTGCAATGGCAGGGCACGACGCCATAACGGGCTTGACCGTATCGAGTATGCCCCGGCATCGCAGGCACAGATCGGAAAAGGCCTTCCCCAGTCTATTTTGGTATGACTCGAAGGCGGTGTGGTTCCCGCAATTGATTCCGAGTGTGACATGATGGTGGATGTTCACGCTTGTCCACTGTTAATAATGTGAGGCACGACTTGCTTGTGGATCAACTCATTTTGTTATCGTCCGATATCAGAAGAGCATTGGCTCCAGTGCACTGGGAAGCCACGATGTAATCTACCCTAATCCTTCTGCTACCTGCAGTCAGACTTCGAGAGAGTTCAAGCATCGCTGGAAGTGTGCTGACGTGGTCTCGTGTTCGTAGTGTGGCGTAATTATTGTAAGGTCATCCTGATATTAGCTGATGTTTGTGTTGAAGAGCGAAGGGGAAAGATTAGATTAGAATGCCAAGATTTTGAGTGAGAGTAAAGGGAAAGCCCGGAGGACACAATTGTGGAAGTGACGTTTTCGTGCTAGCTTGTAAATGTTATTGTAGACTGCAGGTGTATGTCTGCCAGAGAGGGAATTAGCAACCCAAACCTTGTAGTTTGGAAGACGTATATTAAGGGCGTGACTAAGAGCTGAGTCGGAGGCCTTACTAATATCAATAGCGTGTACCAAGGAGTGCTGGATGGTTGTGTGAGTTTGATAAGCAGTGTGGTTATGGAGTGATGTGTAAAAAAATGGCACATGGACACTAATTTTGTTTAGGATCAGTCCCTCCCAAAATTTCGAGGGATTTGTGGGGAGAGAAATGTGTCTGCATGAGGCTGCACCTGCGGGGCTTAGTTGTGTTTCAGGACTAGTATGATTCAAGCTTGTTTCTAGTTGTTGGGTATTGTGTTGTGTAGAATGGAGAGGTTACAGATTTCTGTGCAAGTCCTAATGGCATGTGGACCTAGTTGTTCCTGAGCCCGTTCCTGATAAATTTTTGCTCATCAGGTACCTTAAAGGGAGGGTCAATGTTTGGGTCTGTCTGTAATTTGTGTAATTTTTGATGATCTTCCTATTATCTGGATGGTGTGGTGGGTGGCATGCTTTTGCACAGAGTTTGTGTGAGTGTTCGTAGGGAGGTATGGCGCGGCACAGACCGGATCCCCAGGTACCCACCGACTTGTGCATGTTAGGAATGTTAAAAACATGAGCAGGGTTCTATATTGTACCAACACCCCCGGGTGCGATGACTGGACACGACGTCTTGACGTGCTCGACCGTTTCAGCTGAACCCCGGCACCGCAAAGAGATTGGAAGGGGAGTTCTACAGTCTATGTTGGATTAACTAGTGGAAACTGAAGTGAAGGCGCGAGTGAAGGAGGGATGTAAAGTGTTGGGTGCACTGAAGAGTGTAATGAGCTGTAGGACGTTGGGGATGGAAGCAAAATGAGGGCTGTATGAGGGTGTTGTTGTCCCAACTCTACGGAGCTGAAGCTTGAGGGGTGAGAGCAGAGGAGAGAAGAAGGTTGAATGTTTTCGAGATGAAGTGTTTGAGAAGCATGGCTGGAGTAACGCTGAGAGACCGGGTCACCAACGACGTGGTTCGAATCAGAACAGGGATGGTGAAAAAGTTGGAGAACAGAGTGGATTCGCGTGTAGTGAGATGGTTCGGGCACATGGAGAGGATGGATGAAGGGAGATTGGTGAAAAGGGTGATGAATGCGGAGGCGAGTGGTCGCAGGCCTAGAGGTAG
>SDVV010024126.1:0-12639 GCA_016164225.1 Gammarus roeselii
ATCTCATCTTTCCGTGGCTTCCTGTCAATTAGAAAAAAACGTTGTAAAGATTGGTACAGAGAGAGTCTAGCACATGGTGGCATGCCCTAAGCAAAATATCAAAGTTCAATAAAAATTTGCATTCAGCTATATATATAAATTGGCCGCCATGTCCTAACACTTGTAGCGAGTTTTTTTTTTAAACAATAGATCGAGCCGTGCGAAACATGCCATAAATGTTTATGCTGCGAGTAATCACACGGTTAGAGAATTGTTTTTTTTTCTCGCCAGTCAATAGAAACGTATAAATAATACAACCAACCTCTTAGCACACTGTATTACATACAATCATGTCTAAAAACTCCACGCAGCCTGCCTTCCTACATGGAATGACCCCCGGGTCGAGGCAGTACTATGTCAAAACTTGCAAATACAGAGCTTGGATGTGAGGACACATCATTCAAATAAAAGAAGGGGGGTGTTATGATCGGCCTCCTCTGGCACAGATTTATAAACTTGGCTAACCGAACATTACCGCGGGAGGTGCGTAGTGTGGGTCCCTAGAAACCGTGTAGGCCTTAGGCCTGTTAACCCTTAGCTCAAGTTTCACGTGGAGGTCCCTTGCCTAGCATATATTTAATTCCCCTCCGATGTTTGTTTTAAAAGAAGCAGGTGGTTCCTCGCAGATCGTGTACCGTAGGAGACATTGACGAGTGAGGGCCATTTGCGCACCTTGAAAATCACCGTGTCAGCGATAGGGGGAGGGGAGACTCGATCCCATAACACTGTTTAGCTCAGGGGTATCATATATGGTAAACAATAGATTGGAGGAACCAACAAAATCCGTTAAAAGACTCAATTGTATATTTACCAATGAGGTCTGGGTATTAGAAGGCCCGCCTCTTTAGCTGGTCCAAAAATGTAAACTATTCCCTGATTGGAGGATCCCCTTCAATCTCATGATCATGGCCCTCCCACATATTATTCAGGGCAGCCCCGAACGACAGAGGGCAACACTCACACTTGCGATCGGACGCAGCGGTCGGTCACAGAGACCCTTGCCTGCGGGCACAGCGAGCACTGACTCTTGCCTTCGGGCACAGCGATAACACACACTTGCCCTCGGTCACACAGAGCAGACAGACTTGCCTTCGGGCACAGCCATCGGTCGTAGGCCCCCTACTCTACTCTACGCTCGTCTTACACTTAACACTTTTCTGTTTGATGTTCACTTTGTTACTCTGTGTCCGTTATGACAATCAATTTTATATCAGTGCTCTGTTGAGTTTACCTGTTGAATTGTTACTTTTCTAATTGAAAAATACTATTATAAAACCAATGTTTGATCATTCCAACCTTGATTTACCCGATTATCGCAACCTTGGAAGCTCTAACATAACAGTTTGAGTGTGAGTGTATGACAGTTTGTTTGAGTGTAAGTGTATGACAGTTTGTTTGAGTGTGAGTGTATGACAGTTTGTTTGAGTGTGAGTGTATGACAGTTTGTTTGAGTGTATGACAGTTTGTTTGAGTGTGAGTGTATGACAGTTTGTTTGAGTGTGAGTGTATGACAGTTTGTTTGAGTGTGAGTGTATGACAGTTTGTTTGAGTGTGAGTATATGACAGTTTGCTCGAGTGTTAGTGTATGACAGTTTGTTTGAGTGTATGACAGTTTGTTTGAGTGTGAGTGTATGACAGTTTGTTTGAGTGTGAGTGTATGACAGTTTGTTTGTGTGTGAGTGTATGACAGTTTGTTTGAGTGTGAGTGTATGACAGTTTGTTTGAGTGTAAGTGTATGAGAGTTTGTTTGAGTGTGAATGTATGACAGTTTGTTTGAGTGTGAGTGTATGACTGTTTATTTGAGTGTGAGTGTATTACAGTTTGTTTGAGTGTGAGTGTATGACAGTTTGTTTGAGTGTGAGTGTATGACAGTTTGTTTGAGTGTATGACAGTTTGTTTGAGTGTGAGTGTATGACAGTTTGTTCGAGTGTGAGTGTATGACAGTTTGTTTGAGTGTGAGTGTATGACAGTTTGTTTGAGTGTGAGTATATGACAGTTTGCTCGAGTGTTAGTGTATGACAGTTTGTTTGAGTGTATGACAGTTTGTTTGATTGTGAGTGTATGACAGTTTGTTTGAGTGTGAGTGTATGACAGTTTGTTTGAGTGTGAGTGTATGACAGTTTGTTTGAGTGTGAGTGTATGACAGTTTGTTTGAGTGTATGACAGTTTGTTTGAGTGTGAGTGTATGACAGTTTGTTTGAGTGTAAGTGTATGACAGCTTGTTTGAGTGTGAGTGTATGACAGTTAGTTTGAGTGTGAGTGAATTACAGTTTGTTTGAGTGTGAGTGTATGACAGGGGTTGATTAGGGCCTCATTTCCAACGAAGCCTAGACGCGAGTAGTCGCAAGCTCCCTCGTAGGGTGTATGAGAGAATTGTGAGGTGCACCCTGCCATCGGCCACCATCCTTCCTGGGGGATTCGCCCTAGTGTCTATCTGTGCATCTTCATCCCCCGGAGAAATCCAGGCCAGAATGGCCAACCAGATCGTAAGTAGGCTTTCAATACAACCTCTTACTCTACTAGACATGTATTCCCAACAAGATGGGGTTCTAAAAGAGTATTTGAAGGGATTTCAATTATATTTAGGTATAATTATATGTTGCCATACTGCCAAAATACCTGAATGAACAGACACAAACCAAGTCTTGAAAAGCATGAGCTGTTCTGAAAAAAACATTTTCTTACTAAGAAAGATTTAACATGAAGAAAGTTCATAAATTGACCAATACGTCCCAGTAATTGATGTACATTGTTGAAGGACATATGGCAAGACAAATGAAAATGCCACATTGGACTTTATTTCAAGAAAAAAAAAAAAAGGTCAACAGATAATTGACTGTCTGAACTGACATCAATTAGGAAACTGCGAGTAGAAAATTTCAAACATGAGATTGTATACTCGTATAAAGTTTGGCACTGGCAAGTACAAACATTGAAACAAACTGCATGATAACATGACATGTTACACATGCCCGAGACAACACTTCAACGAGTCAGTGAGGTGGGTTTGATGATCAAACAAGTTTCCATTTAAACGAGATTGCAGGAAATGTAAGTGTAACGGATTTTTTTTATTGTTGCTTCTACTGGGAAGATCAAATAATACGAAATTTTTCATCAATAAATTTCTTGAACAACGACGCAATAAATTTATCAAGCAGAAAATCAATGAATACTTCGAAGGAGGAAGTAATGAAGTTCTCAAGCCTAAAAGCAAGTGAATATTATCCGTTTCCTTTACCTCATTTAACCGCATATCTCCGAAGAACTCGATGTTTTGCACAAGTTGGCCCCTTATTTGTGCTGGGACTTAAATCTGAATGTTCATTTGCCCCTTGTTTATTGCGTTAAATTAAATGTAATCTCGGTTAGGCCGGCCAAGAGGCAACCTAAGTTATATTTCTGGTATCAGAAACCACAAAAAAAGTATTGAAATTCATTCAACCCTAGGTTACGACGATTCGTGGCGAACGCCCAGAGTTCGATGATGGGCATAAACAAATTTCAATGAAGAAGTGCTAACAACACCTCTAAAGCGCTTAACACTCTGATTCTCATAGCAATGCATTGAAACTCCTCCTAAATGTTTCATTATCCGGATAACCCTACCTCCGTCGAAGGCGCAACTAATCCACATAACTTACTTCTGCCGAAGACGGAACCAATTGTCGCATCAACGCTATTTGATTTTTTTTCTCGACCTTTGGAGTTTGTCGGCTGAAACACAACATAAAAATAAAGTAACAGTCTTAACAATTTTGGTGAGAACTGTATTTTTATCCTTATTGTATACGAATCATAAACAAATTTTGCTAATCATTTCTATTTGGACATTAACCTACATGAAGTTAGTTCTGAATTGCTAAAATATGACCGTATTGTTTATTAATCACTTCACGTTTTCGGCGTTCTGAGTTCTCCCTCTCCCGCACATTAGAGGCGCACTCGATTCGGGCCACTTTCTGTTGAATAAGATTTTATGCAATTAAAAATAACGTTAGAACGTGTTCGATTTGACACAAAATATCCAATCGGACTTCACCCCTCTTTCAAATTCAATTGCTTCACGACCGAGCTCAACTCAATCATGCTTGCGAATTAAATATCTATAGGATGAGACTCCGTTGAAATGAAGCGACGGCGCTGGCCTTGTGCGTAGTTCATATATATTCGCTCGTTTTCCTTATCATTCGTAATTAAATTACATTCAAGTATGGTTACCTGATTTATGATAGATTATTTGACCATACTTTGATATGCATTTTTTACTTGGTAAGTAAAAAATGATATTTGGCGCCGTCGTGGGGGTTCCACAACAATTTAGTTTCCATCACTAAATCCTGTTAGGCTGTTGCTATATTTTTTTCGGATTCCTTAACTTCACAAATCCACGCATTACTTGGCCGTATTTTTACAACATAAGAGGGCCACGTGGCGCCCAATTGAGGAGCAAGCGATTGCGTCACCCAATCTCGGTCACTGAGGACCGGACCGACTAGTCTTCAAGTCTCGGCCTAGTCGATTGTCATGCGTTGCTCTTTTATAGTTTTGTCTTCTAGCTGAACTTTTACCAAAAGAACAGATTTATAATTTTTTGGTCTATTTTCAAAATGCATAAAGTGTTCAGAATTAGCATAAAATAGGCGACGCTACGAGACCGGTTGTCATGATTTAAGACCCTTTGTGGTTTCGAGGTAAATGTATCTCCCCATGTGTAAATATATGGACTTTGAAAGTTAGTATGTAGATTTTACATGTCTATTGCCTTCAACTTTGCTGTGTATCCCTTACCAAAGTCTTTCTTGGCTGGGCCGAGCACCAAGCTGAATTCCTTTATACTGAATACACCATGCCGGACTTTCCCACCGATCAGGGTCCGTGACCTTCAACGAAGTGTGCACCACCGAAAAGTAAAAAAAACATATCTTGACTAAACTTACAAATAGCCTTAAAGTTCTAGTAAATTCGTGCCCCGTCGTGCAATTTCAGAATTTGTCCCAGATAGAGAGTTTTCATTTACTGATAAATATGAGGCAAGCCGTTCGTTTGCCTCGACATATCCCTCTCCGTGGCTATTAGGTTCAGGACTATGCCTGGACTGCAGTATAATTCATACCTTCAATTGTGCTGTAAGGCCTGAAAGAAGCCCGGTGTAATTAAAGATCATTTTCAGGTTCATGTCTGTTCATCGAGATAAATTGAAAGTGTTCAAATTTTAAAACCTTCATATTTTATTTAACTTAGGATCATATGAAGAAAAATTATTGCACAGCAACGGGTCCATATCAATAATTTTAGAGAACTTTAGATTGAATGTTTTGAATGATTAGGAGTTATGCCCAGCAGTTATTTGATAATGAAGACAGAACTTCTAAACATGATAATTGTTTTGAAAATGGTTTTCAGGCATCAGTTGTTGACCGGGTGACCTTTTACACTAGAAGTCAAGTCAAACTCCACGCAAAGATCTTCGTCTATAGGTGACCACCGCTTACAGTTTCAGATGACTTTGTTCAGAAGCAGCTTCGCTTGGTAGACAATATACTAAGGTCTAGTCTTTTCTATTAAAATTCCTTTCAGAAAAGGTTATCATTGAAAGATTGCGTATGTGTGAAATATAAGCTCGAGCCCGAACAAATGATTTTTTTTTGTCTCCATGAGTTAAACTTGTGGGTGTGTTTTTTTTCATTCAATATTCGTTACACTAGAAAACCTTTCATTCGGTAAGAACACATTCGTGTTCTGTTCTTCACTTGTTTGGAAATAGGCAGCTCATATACGTGAGAGTAATCATCAGTTAAATGTACCGCTACGTTCGCTACAATAAGCAGCTCATATACGTGAGAGTAATCATCAGTTAAAAGTTAAATGTACCGCTACGTTCGCAACCTATAAAAACACATTACTATTCAATATTTTACTGAACCACATTCACCGCAACTCTCTTCTATAAATCCCTTAAAATCCGAGACATCTGTCGGCGGGAACAAGTGATTCTGCCTGTGCCAGTCCCGCACAACCTGTTGCCTCATTATCACTCTTCAGAACACTTTGTCCAGGTAATTCTATGTTCAATAAATCCATAATCTGTGCGAGTTGCACTTAACCTGCCACCGCGTGTACACACTTGGCAGGGGAAGGAGGGAGTTGTTTCCTCCTCCTATTGTTCCCTGATACCGGGGTCGATATCTGGTGAAGAGGGCATCAATGGGTCCAGACACGAGCACAGTTTAGGGAGGTCATTATCTGAGGGGGGCCTCGGAGGCCCCTTCCTGAGGCTTCACATGCACTGACGCCTTTTGTTGTGCACAAGAGATATAATTGCATTAGGAAGTCCTGCCTCTGGTCAATTAGTAGACGACGTGTTGGGCAGGTAAAAAATTAGATGAGAAAGATTTCGCCTCTGCTGGCGGGTTATTTGATGCTTCCCATGCTGAATAGCAAGATTGTTCTACTACAATCACTACATGGTTTATTTTGTATACAATTTCGGTTCATGACTAATCAAATGGCATGCTTTGCAATGATTATTAAATCTGATGAATGCAAAAATTGACCACTAGCTGGACCTACTTATAGTTGTATGATTAGCTTTGATTTAGGTTGCTTATCTCCACTGAAGCTCTGACGTAGGCCGTGATGCTCAACAAAGAATTCAAGATGACTAATGATGAAGGTTGTTCATCTCCACTGGTGGCTCTGATGTGAGCCGATGGTTAGCTCTTTCGTGGTAGACGATTAGAGTGGTCAGGATGAGTACATGGTTTAAAAATATTATCATAATGGGGGTGGATGGATGATTTTCATTTTATAGATCATTAACACTTTATTTGAGCATTTTATTGAATCTTATTTCGTGGGCTCTATTATTTATCTGTGCCCTTTTTTCATGATGATAAATTTTGCATTGGTATTATATATCGAGGCTGGGTGAGACTAGGTGACCCCGGGCATGAGGGGTACTCGTGGGACCCGCAGGGATCGGGAGACCCGAGAGTTTCGGGAACCCGGGGTAGTTGGAAGACCAGAAGGATTTAGGGTGACCCCCTTGGACCCTTCTGAGGTCTTTTGGAGCCCCCTTGAGACCCTATGGGACCCCCTTGAGAAACGTTGGGACCCTTTTGAGGCCCCTCTGAACTCTGAGACCCTTGATTCCCCTTCCACATGCTGTAAAACCTACATACAGAAAAATGTAGGTATGTGAAATGATTGAGTAGAACAATTAGCTATTACAGTCCACGGATTACTGGCACAGAGAGGGAGAGCCGCGTCGGGGCTGGTCGAGGTGCGTCGTGATCAGTCGAAACACGTTGAGGCGAGTCAAGTTGGGTGCGACGAGTCGAGACCGGCCGAAATTATTCAAGACGCGCCGAGATGAGCTGAGACGAAGGGACTCGAAGGACCCGGGGAGCTCGGGGGTCCCGAGGGACTTGGGTTACCTGAGGGACTTGGGTTACCCTCCAGGACCCATCGGGCTCTTTTAGGACCCGAGGGACCTCTGCCCTCCCCCCACCCTAACCCCCCAAACAATAGGGAGCTGTCAATTATCTGAACAGATTTTCCCCCTATGATTAACCAGCCCTTTCTTCTTCACGATCCACAATTTTGTCATCTAAAATAATGCTAGTGTATTTGTGCAAGAGTTCCTGTATGTGATTTTGTGAATACGTGTTTTTTTAGTCCGTGCTCGCTCGCGCGTGCGCGAATCATATGTAATTCCTGTTATTGACCTTTACCGCGTAACTATAAACCTTGTGGTGCGTTGCGGTTGGAGTTGATCTGATCCGTGAAGCCGTGGACCGTGTACCTATTTCGACGATACTTTCTGTGCTCACTGGCGTGCGTACATGTTACTCTTGAGGTTCTGAGGGGTTGGAGACGGGGATTTATTTCGTTCGAGTCTTCATCTTACCTGAATTAAGGAATTTTACTGAAACTGAACTAGACCGAGTAGCTGTAAACATTGTGTTGCGTTGCTGTTGGAGCTTACTTTGTCCGTGTAACCGTAAACCTTATACCAATCTCGACGATGCTACCTGTGCGCACTGGCGTGCACACATATTAATCTTGAAGTTCTATATGATTGAATGCGAAGATCCGTTTGGTCTAAAAAAAAATCTTGTGCGCACCAGCGTGCGTCTGACACGACTGAAATTTTCAAAATGTTCTACCTTTGACAACGTTGTTTTTCTCCCACGCCGAGGCGTGCGAGCCTACTAGAATCCATGATCGTCGAGCCTGACGGTGGAGCTTGTTATGACTCACGTTGAGGCTCCGGTGAAAATGAGGCTCAAATCAAATCATGATAAGAGGTCTAGGGAAAAAATGAGTCATATCACCAACTACCTTGATCAAAATGTAAAAAAGTAAAAAACTATACACGCTTGTGAGTGTTAATCAGGTCGTGCGGCTATTTTTAACTGATTGGCTAAGTCTTAGCCCCATTATTAGCTAAGGTAAACATTGATCAACGTTAATTGACACCCTCATTCAGTTTTTGAAATACCCGTTTAAAGGTGCACTGGATTTCGCGACATCGAAATTTTGTTCGCAATTTATATCAATGGAATAGGGACCATTTCATAATAAGGCAGTCATTTAAAGCGTCAAAATAGTCTTATTTATTTTCTGGTGTGTATTAATAATTACCATCTGAAGAAATGCGCACGAATGGCCAGCGGTTTGATGAAGAAGATCATTTTGCCATTCTGCGTGCATGAACACGTTCAAGTATTATTGCTACTCAGCGCAATCTCTCCGAGCTGGTCTACGTCCCTAGAAACAGGTGATTGCTCCTCCAGAATAGTTTGGCTTCCTGGCAATACACAAATTTTTGTTCATGCACGTGATGGTTAAATTACTTGGATCAGCGGTTAAATTCAGAGGTTGACCTTGAACGCGACAGCCTGACAAATTGATTAAATTCTTCTTGGTCTGAGACAAGACTTATGAGTCCAGAAACTGATGTTTCTTACAATATTCCTCATTCCTTTTTTTATCGAAAGAGCTTTTCGTAAAAGTAATAACAGATTGTTCAACGCTAACACTAGCCTAGCAACACGACGTGGCGAAAGTTTCCAAGTCTGCTGCACCTTTAACACTCAGTTTTGTCGGAGACACTGAAATGCTTGTCTCAATTACCGTAGAATTATATTCGCCTTTGTCAAACTTGAAGGCAGACTGAACCAGTGAGGGGCGTAGCAAGGAGTGTGACGACAGAGCCACCCCTCCTCCCCTCTCCTCCCTTCTGCCTTGAGGTCATACAATGTAAATGAATGCATAGGGGAAAATAAAAAGAGTCTGTCTTTATAAAGGTTATTCGACAAACAATGTAAAATTTCACCTCGCTTACAAAACTGACTACGAGCCTGGAGCCAGTATACTATAGTGCAGCGACTGGCTCAGTGTAGGCTCAGTGTAGGCTCAGTGTAGGCTCAGTGTAGGCTACGCACTTGTGTCCTCGAGTGATACTGTATGTGGATAAACATGACCGGACGTTTCCTTCATCCTTTATTGCGACGTTTTCATGTACGGGAGTTGAGCGCATTTGTTGTATCAAAGATTATTAAGCAACATTCGTTTTCCGCGCACTTATGCTCCCTTACCACTCATTATGCTCCCTTACCACTCATTATGCTCCCTTACCACTCATTATGCTCCCTTACCACTCATTTTGCTCCCTTACCACTTATTATGCTTCCTTACCACTCATTATGCTCCCTTACCACTCATTATGCTCCCTTACCACTCATTATGCTCCCTTACCACTCATTATGCTCCCTTACCACTCATTATGCTCCCGTACCACTCACGTGTTACTTTCAACTCATTTATAATTTCCATGCAATGCAACGTGTTTGGATTAAATAGACACGAAACTAATGGTGCCGCTGCTTTGACCCACTCTCTCTTCCTTTGAGTTAGACCCAATCGAGCTATCGCTTTAACGAGTTTGAATGGATTCAAAAATCCGATCGAACTCCGTTTGAAAACTCTAGAGCTTATCCAAGGAAGCTCTAGGTCCACTCATAATGCTGTCAGTCGCAAACTCATCTGTTTAACGCCTGTTCAGCCGTGATCACGGTAGGAGTACGCTGTCTCAAGGAAGCACTGTAAGAGTACGCTCTCTCAAGGAAGCACTGTAGGAGTTCGCTGTCTCAAGGAAGCACTGTAGGAGTACGCTGTCTCAAGGAAGCACTGTAGGAGTACGCTGTCTCAAGGAAGCGCTGTAGGAGTACGCTGTCTCAAGGAAGCACTGTAGGAGTACGCTGTCTCAAGGAAGCACTGTAGGAGTACGCTGTCTCAAGGAAGCACTGCAGGAGTACGCTGTCTCAAGGAAGCACGGTAGGAGTACGCTGTCTCAAGGAAGCACTGTAGGAGTACGCTGTCTCAAGGAAGCACTGTAGGAGTACGCTGTCTCAAGGAAGCACTGTAGGAGTACGCTGTCTCAAGGAAGCACTGTAGGAGTACGCTGTCTCAAGGAAGCACTGTAGGAGTATGCTGTCTCAAGGAAGCACTGTAGGAGTATGCTGTCTCAAGGAAGCACTGTAGGAGTATGCTGTCTCAAGGAAGCACTGTAGGAGTAGACTGTCTGAAGGAAGCATTGGAGAAATATCATATTTTTGCAGATTTCTGAAAGGCGACAAATTCTTTTTCATTTCTTTGACATTATATACATTAACATCTTGCTTTTTGTGTACTATTATTCAGTTTGAGCTGAGATGGAGCTGAACACAAATATTTGCCATCTTTTCGGTCATTTCTATGCCCCTGTAGAGTACAGCATCGAGCGCTTAACCATGTGAACTAATTTTTTCAGTTTCCTGCGCCATCTCGAATGCACATTTATTTCATGTGGACTGGACCCCCTTAATTAACTATTTATTTATATCTCAGTTATGTGGCCGACGAAGATTGAGATGTCGATGAAGCGACCGCGCTGACGTGCGCATTCAAGTGCGCTCAAACGATGTGTCGATGTGGCATAGATGATGCGACCATATTTGGAAGTATTGACCTACCGATACCCACGTTTCGCTCGTACCGATACTCCATTGCAAGCCGATACCGCTACCGATGCATCATTGTATTAAAAAAAACGATGCGCTGCTAAGACAGTTACCTTTAGATTAATAAACAGTTCAAATTGAAATCCATTTGTATTAAATTGCTACAAAAAATTGAATTTATTATTTTTCTGTTCAACTCTCAAAATAATCAACATTTTGAATCACCACGAGACAAATTTTCAGTTGGGTTGTGAGAATTTGCCATCCCTTTCCTTTTCATTATTTATTTATTCGATGAATCTGTGAATCCTCATGACTGAAAAGATCTGCTTTTCGAATCGAGTACTGGGAAAGTGCCATCGATTTGTAAGGCATGAATTTCCAATCAAATGTAAATCACATTTTAAATCCGAGTGTGTCAAATTGAAGGCGCATTTTTGAATCTCGAACGCCTCCGGAAATTTTCAGACTCGTTTTTCAGATCTGTGTTAAAATAATATATTTTTTGGTAATTTATTCTTTGGATTGAGCAAAAAAATGGGAAGTACTACAAACAAAAGTCAACATCGAGGTCAGTGGCTGTTGGTCACAGCAAATGATAGCTCAGAAATGGTCACGCGGTAGAAAAGTCAAACATCTCCTGGTTGATCTGATATTGAACTTGACCAACAAAACGTAGTTGAGCATACATCTTAACTTAACTAGTGCTTGTGACTACTGACCGTCGTCAACGCCCTTGAGCATACTCTTAACAAGTGCTAGTGACTACTGACCGTCGCCAACGTCCTTAAGCTTACGCTTAACTAGTGCTTGTGACTACTGACCGTCGTCAACGCCCTTAAGCATACTCTTAACAAGTGCTTGTGACTACTGACCGTCGCCAACGCTCTTAAGTGTACATCTTAACTAGTGCTTATGACTCCTGACCGTCGCCAACGCCCTTAAGCATACTCTTGACCAGTGCTTAGGACTACTGACCGTCGCCAACGTCCTTGAGCGTACATCTTAACTAGTGCTTCTGACCACTGACCATTGTCAACGCCCTTAAGCATACTCTTAACAAGTGCTTGTGACTACTGACCGTCGCCAACGCCCTTAAGCATACTCTTGACCAGTGCTTGTGACTACTGACCGTCGCTAACATCCTTAAGCATACATCTTAACTAGGGTTTTAACTACTGCCTGACCATTGACAAAGATCTTAAGTATACATCTTAACTAGTGCTTGTGACTACTGACCGTCTCCAACGTCCTTAAGTGTACATCTTAACTAGTTTTTGTGACTACTGACCGACACCAACGTCCTTAGGCATACATCTCAACTAGTGCTTTAACTACTGACTTACCATCGCCAACGATCTTAAGCATACATCTTAACTAGTGCTTGTGACTACTGACCGTCGCCAACGTTCTTAAGCATACACCTTAACTAGTGCTTGTGACTACTGACCGTCGCCAACGTTCTTAAGCATACATCTTGACTAGTGCTTGTGGACAAACTTTCACTACAATACTATTTTAAGACTAGAAGTCTTATCAACAACCCAGCAATCAGCCACATCACTAACATATCCGATAAGCGCCTTTTTGC
>SDVV010024127.1:0-12639 GCA_016164225.1 Gammarus roeselii
CAACAGCTAGTGACAGAGCACACGCTATACATTGGTCTAAAGGATAGAAGCATGTATAAATACTATAAACAGTACAGAGATAACCCTTCAAACCACGAAAGAGTCCTAAATTCACACTGAAATTGCACATATGCGACATGACATGCAATAAACCGCATTACAGTATGCCTAGCATTGAAATTCAATAAAAATACCGAAGGTAACCTATATATATTTATTTATTTATATATCTATATGTAAACAAACTATTAATAAAACACATCAATATATATTAATATGAAATATTAACATATATATAAATGCCATACGAAAAATCCGAAAGCTGTCCGTCCCAATGAGTTACCCGCTAGTCGTAAGCCATCGTCCGTTATCTGACTCACAATAAGCTAAGGTTCCCCAAAAGTAATTGACTTGACTCAAAAATAATTACTTTGACCCAAAAGTAATAAATAATTACAATGTCCGTGTTACATGTCAGCTAAGTCGGACACCCAAAGTTTTTAGATACATCCTAACCATTACATTGTCCGAATCGATCAGGGCACATTTCAGCCCGATACTAACTACTTAGGTTGAAGGTCTCTCACTACGTTAAAGGTCTTTCATGGTTCCTTCACTCTGGGTTGATTGCCTTCCTCTTGGTTGAAGGTCTCGCTTGGTTGAGGGTCTCTCATGGATGAAGATCTCTTGATCTTGATTGAAAGTCATGGAACGCTCTCAATCGGAAATTTAGAAAAGTATCGACTTACTTGTCGAATCGTTCATATTGAAAACGTGGAAGTGATATATATAGCTAAATTTCAAGTTTTATTCATTATCTTGTATTGGCCTTCAAACTTATCTCGTGGTCTATCAGGCCTACAAATGCTATTGTTGATCATTTTGTGTCGGTGCCGCAATCTTAATATGTCTTTGTCACTGTCGATCAGTTTCTATCTTCTGTCAAACAGTCTGACTGTCCGTCTCCTCGTGCGTTCACTCAAAATTGAAAAAAATGGTCAAAAAAGCTGAATTTCCATGTACCTTGGCTGAAATACTCGGTACGGAACATCTTTTGCAACGCCTTCCTTCACATTAATAGTAGAGATGATAAAAAATTCCCAAGAATTTCATCGTACACGTAGTTTTTCACGATATTGAATATTGTTTCTCACATTTGGTTTCAAACTGCAACCTTTTCAGCACATACTTGATAATTTTAAATGAAAACAAAAAATTGATATATAAAAATATGAGGATTAGCAAGTATTGGGTTATAAATATTCCCTCTGGCAGTTTGTATTTAACAAATGCCTTGTTTTAATGTTGTTTCTTAGCCTCTGCTCTTTCTGCAGTGTAGGAGACACTCGGGATTATTTTTGAGATCCTGGTTGATTTGAATAACCTTATCGCACAAAGTTCTCTTTCGGGTCCCGGGATATTTCGTTGAGTTCTTCCCACTTCTGAGTTTCATATAACCACCTACCCGATGATTTATTGCCATACGAGTCCCGGCATAAGTGGTTGGAATTCAACCAGTATGCACGTAAGAAACATTGAATCACTGAGACATTCTTAGTGGCTTCATTATTTGGAACAAAGTTGAGAATAAGACTCATGGCAACTGTAGAGTGAATTATTTGTTCATGATGAAAAACACTCACAAAATGCTTTTGAACGCTCTCCGCTTAACCAACGGATCAATGTGTCGTTGAAAATAGATCACGCTTATATCAATTTTTAAAACGATTTGTTTTATCAATACATACAAAAGAATTTATTTACGCGTCTTTAATAAGAGCTTCAATTTTACTCATTTCCGATGTCAACATTGACTAGTTATTTATGATACATTGGGACTATAGGTCACTTTATAAGTGTTTGGGGTATATTTATGAATTAGAGGGAAAGCGCCATAATTTCTGGACTAAAAATCGTGGCGTATAGTGTTTCAAAATTAAAAAATTGACTGCGGGATCCAAATATTTACCCGGATGAGGCAATTCTGTCCTGGGATCAGGAGACGAGCTAAACAGCTCAAACAAGATATAAGAACCACTGCCAGCGCTAAGTCCTAAAGCCCAGTTGCCCATCGACACGTGCGAGATGCGATGTTCAATGCTACCTAAATCATGAGAATATTTAAACTATCCCGCGGACGCTCTCGCAGGTCACTCACCGACGTGACAACATGATTGATCATGCTAACCGCGATTAGAAGGCACGACGCCATGACTTACTCAACAGTGTCAGGCGCGCCTGTGCATCACTTACACCATTCAATGAGGGTACCGGTATAACCGAGAGGCAGTATTGTGACCGCACTGCGGGACTGTATTAAGCCTGTCTAGACGACCACCTGTGCCATGAAATGTGCAACTGTTTATACACAGATGTGATTTCTGTAGTGAGTGCAATATTTATGTGAAGGAAGGCAAAATGTGCTGCTGGCGTGCTATGAATATCTGTGGGACCAACGTGAGCTTGAAAATTACTGTTAGGTGGGTGTGTTTCATGACCTGGGACCAGTTGTTGTTTGCATAGAATATTTAACGTCGGACTATTCTTATTCTCAAGTCCAGGTGTCCTCAAGTAGTGGTTGCAAGTGCAGGAATGACGCCGTCTGTTGTCAGCTTTGGTGCTGATGGTATTTGTGTGGGGCCCAAACGCTATTTCAAAAATCCCCCCCGTCCATAACTAGTTGATGGGAGAGGAGAAGGGGCAGAGGGATCCAGACAGATAGAAGGTGAGCAGCAGCAGTGGAGTATAAAGGTCCGACAGTTTGGAAACGGTCAGAGCGATTCCGAGGATGGCGTCAGGACCAATAAGATGTTTAACGAACGTGATCCGTGGTGGGCGTCAAGCGCTTAACCCTATAGGAAGAGAGATAAAACAATCTTTCCGTGGCTTGAAGGCTGAGATTGATAACTGATGGTCATTTAGGTATTGAGGATGCTAGTAGTTGTTGGTGTTATACGAGGGAGATGCCTAAACAAGCTACTGGACAAAGCGATACAGTGATGGCCTTTATGGTACTCAAGCTTAAGCGCCACTTCGCACGAGTGCTACTAATTTCGTCAGTTAAGAATGGTGAACAAGACCCAAAAAATGTCATACACTTAGGGCATTATTAGGCTTTTCCAAAGCAAGGCGTCCATAAGAAAAGGTCTAAGGGTTTTGATGAACGTGTGTTGTCATAACTTGACGTTCTTTCAGTGATCGACAAAATTCTTATACTTTACATAGCAAAGTGACAATTCAAAACGATGAAGGCCACTTTACATTATTCAATAAAATGTGTTTCTCTCTGTTTAACTGACAGAGGAAATGTCAAGAGAACTAATTTTATGATGATCTATTGCCTGATACATTACATCAAACGAGGATATTTGATGGATATTCAAATTCAAATAAGATATCAAAACAATAAGTAATAAGCTATTCAACAATTCGTGTTACGTACACGTTCCTTCTACTGGCTCGATGAAACGATCGTCTATCTTGTTAAGGCCAAAGCTTTGAGCTGGTCATGGTGAACCATCAATCCTAATTGTCTGCAAAATTTCTGTACTAAACCGTAGCTGGGCTCTGGATCATTGTTATACAGAGAGGTTCCACGGTATCCAGATTTATTTCCCTTCATGGTGCGACTCAAAATACCAGGATCATCAAGCCAGCACGAGGCTATTGAAATTGAAATAATCATCCGTGACTCGCTACGGCGGGCTACTTCAGAGCCTCCAACCTCCATGACTCACGTCACGCGTTTATTGGACAAACGACCATTCTTTGTCCTCTCGGATGGCATTTTATTTCAAAGATTCATAATTCTTTTCGATGAGATCATGATAACACTTCACACGGCACTGCTGCAGAAGAGGGTATCTCTAGGACGACCTGCTTTCAAGTCTACTCTACTGAGAATCTCACACACCGTTTAATCAGAAAGTTTACCAACTGCAGATATGTTGTCAGTAATTGCTGTAAGGTCACAGAGGTTGTCCAGTGCAATCCATACCTATCCTGCAGTCTCTTGTACCGGAACAGATATCGTGTACGACCATTGCCACACTGCTTCATTTCAGACCAGTCACCAGCCCTTCTTTACATAGCAAAGTGACAATTCAAAACTATGAAGGCCACTTTACATTACTTTGTCCTTAACATGGTGACCCCTTGCATGTTGCCACAAATCTGAGTTGCCCTTTTTAATGTAAGCAATGTTTAGTAAATAAATAGTCTGGACGTAATGATTCCAGAAACAAATCAGAAGGAAGTTGGTCAAAAATGCAATTAAGTGTTTTAAAATGGTGAAAACTGCTATCATTCCAATAATAAAATAACCAATGTAGTGATTTATTAATCTATTAAAATAATACAACGTTCATGTTTTTTTTTCATATTTCTATAAGAGACATTGACTTCAATCCTAGTAGTATTAGACTAGCTGGTTTTGGTAACGGCATCGGCCTGAATTTTAGAATTTCGATACAATCAATATGTTTCACACCATTCGTAACTCTACTTGAATTAGGATGTGGATTAACCGAAGAGGATGTTACCGATACGTGGATCATCGTTTTCTGTCTCAATATTATGCGCATATGTTATACGAAACCGTACTAGGCGCAAAAAGCTAATGCGTTGATGGTATTCAATTGGACAAGTGATTGTCTGATCGCTCGCGCCTTAGTTAAACGTAAAATTTTGGAAATTTGTAATTAATCAATATTGATTTATTAACGGAAATACTCGTAATCCCATGGGGATCGAAACTTAATTATTTGAATATTGTTAATTTTGCATTCCTGAAGACCGTTATTATATATAAACAAGCAGAAATGCTGATGCTCACAGGTGTTCAATTCCTGCGTTTCATGGTTATAGTAACGACGATTACTGTGTTTTAGTCACGAACTCGATATTCGAATATTATCTCTAGAAAAAATTCCATGTATTGATATTTGTGCAAATAATGGCAACGGTGCCTATAAGGCTTCCAACTACTCTTCTGCAAACTTATTGCAAATTGACTGGGTTTCCAGAAAATGAATTTACATTGAAGCTGAAATAATCCTATTTGTTGCAGTAACGGTTTGTGAGCGGTGTGACTCAAAATGGGTTTAAGGACCCCGATTATTAAGGAACATAATCCTAGCAACTAAATGCAAACAGGAATTTAAATGTGTGACTTGAAGCATTGCAGTTCAATTCTAGTGGAAAAATGAGTTTTTCAGAGAATCCAGTTTTGTATTTGAATTCGTGGTAGTAAATTGATTGACATAGACAATTGTTTTCAAGTAACAAAATTCAATTTTTCTTTCAATCACTATTTAGATACACGGTATGACAGGATATGCTAAAACAACACGTGGGGGGGTCAATTTGGTAGCCAATAGAGTTGAAATAATTGGTCTATTTAAAACCGGGATTTCCGTGAGGGAAATCTACAACCAGCTCAGGCTCAGTCGACCAACGGTATTTAAATGAATAAGAATACATCAAGAAGAAAACGATCTACTGTCTCGGCCGCGAACTGGACAGACTGTTGGTACAGTACTCGGAAGAACCCCCAGAAGCCCCCTCTACAGAAATCACTCGGGCCTTGGCACCTATGTGTTCGACAGGTCAGGCGGAGGATACACAAACCTGTAATTCATCACAGAGTGCCAGCGACTAAGGAGCTGCCGTCAGACAGAAACATTCAACAAAGGCTTCAGTTTTGTGATGATCACCGGTGAGAGAGGACAAGTTATTTTCCTGCAAAATGAATTTCTTAGTGCTCCTCTGCATTCTCGGCTATATTCATTTACCCCGAGCGCTACTGTTTTCTATTAATGTAAGTCTATTACAGTTTTGTTCCGATCGCGTAAACGTTACGGGAATTTTGGAAGCATTGCATAGATTTGGTGCAATCATGATATTTGGAGACCTTTATATCAACATTTACAAGGCTCATGGATCCATCGAAATAAATTTTAGAAACTCAGCCGAGAATATAGGAATGTTCTTTATCGCAGTTTGTTTCAATACAATTCCATTGCTGTGCTTAGAACTGGCTTATTGTTGTTCATGACCTATATCAAGGGCCCAATTTAATCACACATACATTGATGTTTGTCAACAAAACTATTTTATTGAAATAGCTGAGTTGGAAAGCGGAATCCTATTTCTTATTGCAGGGACCACAATGTCGACTTCTGGCGACGTGTGATTTTTTCAGATGAAAAAAACTTTGTTTCGTTAGCTCACGGCAGACTGCGTTGTTGGAGACGCCCAAATACGAGATACGACGAGCGCAACTTGCATTTCGTTCAGCGTAGTAGCCGGTCCAGTCGATGAAAAGTTGACGGGGAAATATTCACTTATTCTTAATATCAGAGTTAATTTATAGAGTCGTACTTAGATTGCTATTAAATTCTGTATTAAAACATATTTTGAGATTTACAACAGCTGTTGAAAGCGTAAACTTGTAAGATGGTGCAGAGCTCACGAACATGAGGCTGAAGATGGTGCAGAGCTCACGAACTTGAAGCTTAAGATGGTGCAGAGCTCACGAACTTGAAGCTTAAGATGGTGCAGAGCTCACGAACATGAGGCTGGAGATGGTGCAGAGCTCAAAAACATGAGGCTGAAGAACTTTCATTCACGAACTGATAACTGTTCAGCTAGGAATTGTGCTCAATGAGGCTTTCACCAACTCTACTTGCGACTAGCCACGTACAGTGCTCACCACCACATCAGCGCTTATCTCATCCTGGAGAGTGATCGGGACAAATTTACTCGCTGAGCTTTCATTTTCGCTGGAATTGATGCTACTTGTTTCTCCACCACTGCTGGACGAGCCGTCCTTAACAATTCCTTCGGCCTCGGAGCCACTGCTCCCGGGTATCCCGTCTGCCTCGAGTCCAACACCGCTGGCTAGGTCAGGCATAGGGGTCGCTATCCTTGGCGCTAATATTTTCAATAGTTGAAGTCAGATCAGCCTCTTTCATCTCCATCAACTGCCTTATCAGCCGCAAGTTGTTCCGACTACCTACCTACGGTACAATTTGTCAAAAGCGAACATTCATAGCGTTCCGCAGTCACACCAGCCACTGTCACATCTGCCAGTGACATTCTGCCTAAACTCTGTTTCAGCCTACGTCAATTTCAGCCACGAGGCGTACCATTTTACAGGTTATCGCTTTTATTAAACTTTTCCGACCCATCTTAGGGTACGTGTTTCTAACCCATGGGGCGAAGGTATGTGTTTCTAACCCGCGGGGCAAACACTTGTATTTCTGTAGGGTGCGTAATGCCGTTGTTCAGCGTTTTTTATTGAAGTTTCATTAGAGTGATAACCAGAAGGTTGCTACGCCTGTTTAGGTGTAGACAGTGGCAGATTTAGAAGTGGCGGAAAATGTGTGTGGGCTGATGAAAGATTTTTAGCGGTTATGCCAGTGAGGTGAAGAGAAGTGGCGATAGTGCGCGTGTGCGGAAATAATTTTAGCGCGAATACTGCGCTCCCAGGCATAGCTTAGACACGATACAGGAGCCAACAAACCTAGATGCTGACCCAACGAGCTTCAATCGAAGACTTGATTTTAGACAGTTCTTAGTTGCCAATGAGTGTCAGTCGAAGACTGCATTTTAGATACAGTTCTTAGTAGCCAATGAGCGTCGCTCATTTGACTATTACCGGCGGATGGGCGGAGCCTATTATTAGACGTCCTAACCGAAGATATTGAGTTGATCCCGGGCATGGAGACAAATATAGGAGGAGCGCGGAGGGCTGTCTGGAAGCAGTGTCAGCTGATAGATGGCAGGTAACGTCTGGCCTCAGTATGCTGCAATACACGGACGGGAGAGGTGAGGTACGCGCGATGCATAGGCTCGTTGACGAGATGCTGCTACGGCAAATTGAAGCTAGATAAATAGCACCATCAGGTTCCTTGCTTTAATGCATGTAAATGAATGGAAAAATTGTTAATGGCTACTCAGATTTGTTTTAATAACCTTCAGCTGTTGCGATATTAGACATCTGAATAAATACATATCTAAATATGACGAATTGTCTTTGGATGATTAGAGTTGGCTACAGAATGCTTCATCTCCGTTCAACTAAATGTGGCTTCAATTGTTGTTGAACTATGTGTCAATTAGCCTCAGTTAATTCGAGAATTTACCAAATGAACTTAACGTATACCTATATATTGCTCATTACACATCTTTTGAAATAATAATACCATTAGTTAAAAAGAAATGGCTTACTAATTTTATTATGAATTGTAGAATATTTATGAGAAATTTTTCTCCTATTTAATCAAGAAAGTTCCAACTTTTAGCCTCTAAAATCCTATCATGACTGAACACATTATGGAAAGTCATATTTCTTTCCACGTATTTAACACACTGATAAAATTTTCTTCATCTAATAATAAGACGCACCTGGAAAACGACAAGCCACCCCTTTGCAGCAAACGTGACAAAAGCAGAAGCGGACCAACGCGACTCGCACCACAAGCTGGAGCCACACACTATCTTCTGCCACACTCTACGCGGCTAACCCCCATCCGCACCAACGCTCACAGCTTAGATCGCGTCACGGTGATTTGTACAGGCAACTATGCTGCGTGCGCGCTCCTTTCTTTAATACTCCCGTGATCCCGGGCATCAAACAGAGCAGCCAATGTTCGTCCTTGTATGGTCATTAGGAACGAAGCCTCCGCCGCACCGACCATCTCGAATGTTACTGTCCAGTCTTGTGTGTTAAGAGAATAAGACTCATGAGCACACAACGCCCGTGCTATATGTCATACTGTACTGTACTGCCATCATCTCTATTGAACATTATAAATTCTGAATACTAAGATTCCTTTTTTATATATTTGAAAATTCCAACTGTTAAGCCTGCTTTTGTAGCGTCGACCCTTGCCAGTGATTCCCCGGACCTTCGCCGCCTGGAGTAAACTCTCGTGCGTCAATCCCTCTTAGGAAAGAGTTCAGTCAGGCTTTTTTTGGGACCGCCCTACGGGGGAGTCTGCATTAACTGCGCGTTGGGACTCCGGTGGAACAAGGAAGCAAATAATAAATAAATCAGGCTTTATGGGCTTCACTGAACAGTTATTAAAGGGTACGCGGACACAAATATGGCCTTCCCCGGACATTACCTCAGCAAGAATTGAGTTGATTAATATTTTCTGCTTGTTTATGGCATCCGTGTGACCAAATTTGTTAGGTCTCACTCGCTCGGCAGGCATTGATGCTAACTTGCAGTCAATCGCGCATAAGCTCTGTAACCTCTGAAAAACTATAACTTCTAAACGTGGCCCATCTTGTTGCAAGGTAAACAAACTTAGTACTTGGGTGACCAAGTGCGTAGCGTGTCTGCCTCTCATCACAATGACTTAGACGGGAAACGGAAGGTTTTAGGTTCGAGGTTACCTGACCCAAGCGAGACATTTGCGCAGAATCTTGAATGGTGCAAGACTAGCTCTCAGTCGTCGTGGAACAAAAAAATGGCAATCGAGAGCCTCGTCTGAATAGATTGTGTTGATAATGGATTCGACATAATAGTTGGAAGACAGTAGGAAAGTTTAGGAGTATGGTTTGATCCCGTTTTTTCCTTCAAACTTCAAGTAACTACTATGTGTGCAAAATTGAGCGGGAAATTTGTTCCTCAATTCTGCTATCAAGTATTGGATTTTAAATCAATATTACTGACTGTCCATGCTTTGGTTTTCTCTCATATCAATAACTGTCCTTTAATTTGAGGGAAATGCACCAAAATTCAGAGGTAGACAGTGCAACGTGGCTGCTAGAATAACATGTGATGGTAACCATAGAAAACGTGACCACGGAGTCCTCTCCCCGAAAAATTGCAATGGCTCAACATTGACAACAGACTAGCGCAGGCTGAGTCGATAAGAGGACGTGAAGAGTTAATAGGAAAATATTCGCCCGACAGCAAAGAGCACATACCATCACTTTGTCGTTTCTACCCTGGAGTTACACTTACCTGATGCCCAGTATTAGTCATAAAAAAGTAGGTAGATTGATCTTAGTTAAACTATTAAAAATTGTTTTTGACAAGTACCCAAAATAGCATCTATTCTTAAGCCACAACCGTTGCCATAAACAATCCCGTGCTTGTCATCCCGTCGCTAGCTAGCTCTCTCTTCTCCAATCCTTGGCTTAGAAACAGTTTACCTCGCATAGTATCTGTAGGAGGCTCATCTTTATGCGCGAATCACAATTGTCTTCGATAATTACCAAAGGTGTTAACTTGTCGACTATGATAATGTTTCAATTGTATTATTAGAACAAAGAGCGTTCTGTCTTGTCGAAGAATTAGTACGGTATATATTTTTTTGACGTTACGATCTTTGTCTTAGGAACAGACAGTGCCTTTTCATTTCAAGTTTGGGTATGCTCATCTGACTTCTGCACTCCACTTTGTGTACTATTAGAATATTTGCCCATTTTAATTGCAGTCCGGCGGTGTAAATTTAAAAATCCGTTGTAGAACTGATGCTAGTGACACTGTTATTGTATTTGAAGTTATATGCGTATGTGTGCAAGCGCGTGTATGAGTATAAGTCATATTTATATGTGTATACGTATGTATATATTGGTAAAACAGGGCAACCGCTCCTCTTTGATGCTAGTTTTGTTGAAGACCAGAGAATATTTACAGTTGTCAATATTTTTTATTAAGCCTCTAAATATTTCGGACCAGTGGTGCTATGATGCTAGAACGCCATGTACTCTCAAACAACTGGATTTGCTCGGACTGGTGGAAATTAATCTGAAAATCGTATCTAGGATTCCACTGAATAGAACTTGATCACAATTTCCTTGTTCAAAATAATTGCGATTTGGCCTTTTTTCTGCCACTCTTTTGCTCACAATAAGTTGTTTCTACCACATTGATAATGTATGGGTGCACGTTTGGAACGTTTGTTAAATGAATATATACAGTCTCATCTAATCGCAAGTATGACTATTGGAAACCTACATTATATAACTTACCGATGCAAACCAAATCACTGGTCCGAAATATTGAGAAGATTCATAAGAAAATTGACCACTGTATATATTCCTTGGTCTTGAACCAAACATGTTACTGTATATACATATATATATACATATATAATTTATATACATGTATGTATAATTTGTAAATAATTTTAATTTATATATATATTTATATATGTAAATATAAACTAATTTTCAATGTATATCAGCGATAATCACACTATTTTAATGACGTCAGGCGGCTTGTTTTACTTACGGCGTATTCATATTCTTATGTATGATTCATGTCGTTCATAGACCCCTCATTACAATATGTTGGTACATTTCGATTTCCCAACCCCATGTACTCAGGACTTTCAAACCCCGTGCATGCGTGATTTCCCACGCCATGTACTTGTTATTTTGCGTGATTTCCCACGCCATGTACTTGTTATTTTCCACACCCATGTCTTTGTTATTTTACCACCCAATGTCTTTGTAATTTTTCAACACAGCGTGTCAGTTGTTTTCCCAACGCCATGAGCTCGTGATCATTTTTTTCAAAATGACGTTTTCTGTATGAACATTTCTGATGCTATTGTAAATAATATTTAGCTCCAGACGTTTCCTGTATGAACTTTGCTGATAATTTTGTAAATAATATTTCCCTTCAGACGTTTCCTGTATTTATTATTATTTATTATTTGCTTCAATGTTACACCGGAGTCCCAACGCGAAGTTAATGCAGACTCCCCCGTAGGGCGGTACGTTTGTTGTATGAACGTTGCTGATAATTTTGTAAATAATATTTCCCTCCAGACGTTTCCTGTATGAACATTGATGATACTATTGTTAATAATATTTCGCTCCATGAAATCCGAACCGACCGTCCCCTACAGATGAGCTGCGACGAATTCAAATTGAACTCTCGTTTACGTAAATTCAAAGTGTATTTGATAATGAAGTATCATGTCGTATGGGTATTTAAGAATTAGATCAATTTTCAACTCTGCGTGTTAGAAGTAGGTTGTTTTTCCAACGCCACATAGTCGTGATTATTTTCCACAATGGACGTTTTCTCTCCGTACACTCATGATACTACTGTGAATATTATTCCGCTACATGAAATACGAACTGCGGCCCTAGAGATGAGCTGCGAAAAAATCACACTGAACTCTCGTTGTTGTTAATTCAAATAGTGAATTTGATTATGAAGTTTCGTCATGTCTTATATTTAGGAATTTATTCATTTTAATAATTGCAAATCCACTGCCAGACGATGGAAATAATCAATCAATAGGTGTCTTAAACATCCATCACGGACAATTCAACTCGACCGATCTGGTCTGGATCTGAATGGATTTAAAAAATACTGCGCCTATTCATTCTACTCTAGAGGGGATACATGAAATGGCGAAAAGGGAGCACTGCTTCTGTTGACCTATTCTCGCTTTGCAGGGATTTTTTTTTGTCACAAGTACATAATTAAATCTATTAGAAATGTAGAATATAAATATTACTTCTCATGGCAATTAGAACATGCAGCGCATTATGCTTTCTAAACCAACATCGATACTTCTGTAAAAACTTGGCGGCTCTTGACATGCCGCCTTTCAATAACCTTGGTTTATAAATACAAAAGCAATCCTAGTCAGATTTTCG
>SDVV010024128.1:0-12638 GCA_016164225.1 Gammarus roeselii
CTGTTACCGGTCAGTGCTGCAGCTGCATTGCTGGCTGCTACCGGTCAGTGCTGCAGCTGCATTGCTGACTGTTAACAAGCAGTGTTGCAGCTGCAGTGTTGGCTGTTACCGGTCAGTGCTGCAGCTGCATTGCTGGCTGCTACCGGTCAGTGCTGCAGCTGCATTGCTGACTGTTAACAAGCAGTGTTGCAGCTGCAGTGTTGGCTGTTACCGGTCAGTGCTGCAGCTGCATTGCTGGCTGCTACCGGTCAGTGCTGCAGCTGCATTGCTGACTGTTAACAAGCAGTGTTGCAGCTGCAGTGTTGGCTGTTACCGGTCAGTGCTGCAGCTGCATTGCTGGCTGCTACCGGTCAGTGCTGCAGCTGCATTGCTGACTGTTAACAAGCAGTGTTGCAGCTGCAGTGTTGGCTGTTACCGGTCAGTGCTGCAGCTGCATTGCTGGCTGCTACCGGTCAGTGCTGCAGCTGCATTGTTGGCTGTTAACAAGCAGTGTTGCAGCTGCAGTGTTGGCTGCTACCGGTAAGTGCTGCAGCTGCATTGCTGGCTGCTACCGGTCAGTGCTGCAGCTGCATTGCTGACTGTTAACAAACAGTGGTGCAGCTGTAGTGTTGGCTGTTACCGGTCAGTGCTGCAGCTGCATTGCTAACTGTTAACAAGCAGTGTTGCAGCTGCAGTGTTGGCTGGTTACCGGTCAGTGCTGCAGCTGCATTGCTGGCTGTTAACAAGCAGTGTTGGCTGCTACCGGTCAGTGCTGCAGCTGCATTGCTGGCTGTTTACAAGCAGTGTTGCAGCTGCAGTGTTGGCTGCTACCGGTCAGTGCTGCAGTTGCAGTGTTGGCTGTTGATGAGCAGTGTTGCTGCTGCAGTGTTGGCTGCTACCGGTCAGTGCTGAAGTTGCAGTGCTGGCTGTTTATGAGCAGTGTTGTAGCTGCAGTGCTGGCTGTGACCAGTCAGTGCTGCAGCTGCATTTCTGGCTTGTTAGCAAGCAGTGTTACAGCTACAGTGCTGGCTGTTAACGAGCAGTGCTACAGCTGTAGTGCTCGCTGTTGTGAAGCAGTGCAACAGCTGCAGGTGCTGGCTGTGAACGAGCAGTGTTACAGTCAGCTGCAGTGTTAACAAGCAATGCTGCAGCTGCAGTGATACCTGTTAACAAACAATGCAGCCGCTGCAGTGCTCGCGGTTGTCAAGCAGTGATGCAGCTGCAGTGACGGCTGTCATCAAGCAGAGCTGCAGCCGCAATGCTGACTGTTAACAGCAGTGATGCAACTGCAGTGCTGGCTGGCTGCTGTATAACAGCGCAAGCACAGATCATTCATATCAGCAGGTGATGTCCCTGACAGGAGCCAGCGTACATGTTTATCATTCATGAGACCCAGCTTGAATTTTACACGTCCAAATATCATAACTTGAACTCTATCATAGATGAATTTCCATTCAAATGTGTTCCATTTTTATTACAGGTTGTTTTAAAATCGTATTTGTTCGCTAGGTGCAGTCTTCAGCAATCAATGCGATGCAGGTAAAACCTTCCGTTATATTTAGTTTGGTCGGACGTTATTGGATATGCAGCGTTAATCTTGCCAACTAGATGATACATAAATACCGTTTACAAACTTTATGTCGTCCCCTTTTTCATACTTTATTGGTGTAAACATGTAATAGCTTGTTAATAGTTTGACAGTTGAGCAATAGTTAACTAGTATCTGACCCCATTACTGTCAATTAGGGAACCTACAATTATTCTCATGTGAGACCAACGCCCTAGCCGTTTCTTGAGTTTTACGAACAGTGTGACAGCCACGACAACTTAAAGCACGATGTTGTTTGTTGTGTGGGTCAAGAGGTCGCAGGAATGCTCCCTGATTCAGAATTTGTATATAAATATCTCCAAACTAGTATCAATGATTAGTTAGAAATAAAATATTAATAATTAAGTAATGGTCTTCAGAAGGATTAATTGAGTAAGAATTTGATCGCAGGGGTTGTATAAAGATATTTTATTCGAAACTGTTTGGTCGTAGATATTTCCACAGAAGCGGACATACTTTCCAGTGTGAGATTTCATTTCCAGTGAATAGCCGAGTGGACTCGACATAAATTTGTCTCCCTTTTGCATTTTGCTGGGAATGAAGTAGATATACAACTGCATTCCGCATCTTTTACATCGACAGATGATCAAAATTGCACTTATGCAAGACTATGGAATAGATGTGTATAAAACTCTACATCCACCCAACTTGGTCACGTCGTCAGGTCCTGAGCAACCGTTCCTCCGTAACACCAACATACAGCGAACATCGAAATGGTCTACCGCAACGTTCCATGTTCGGCCGTTCCAGGTCATCAATGCAGTGTGGACGAGTGACCATATGTGAACACCATCGTAACAGTCCCACCCTATCAAATTATCATTTATTTGTATTCAATCATTGCATAATCCTAGCATCTTGTAACCAAAGCTTCCTCTCACTCCAGATCCACATGAGCTTCCCAAATGTTGTCACTCTAAGTGCACTGCTGCTGGCAGTGCTGGCAGCGCCTGCCACCAGCCAGGACTGCCCATGCCTGATGACAGAATCCACCATCTATGCCGGCATGTTTGTGTGGGACTGCTCTAACCTGGCAGTGGTGGAGGTGCCGGGAGACTGCTTCTCTATTGTGAGTGCCGGCAAATTGGGGATGGGAATCACAATGCTCCTATTACCATTACTTCATTCAATATAATTGAGAATAGGAATCCCAATTTTCCTATTAACACTACATCATTCAATATAATTAGGAATGGGAATCACAATTCTCCTATCAACACTACTTTATTCAATATAATTGGGAATGGGAATCAAAATTCTCCTTTTAACATTACTTCATTCAATATAACTGGGAATGGGAATTGCAATTCTCCTATTACCATTAATTCATTCAATATAATTGGAAATGGGAATCATAATTCTCCTATTACGTACTGTATATGGAAAACATTTCTCATACCCTGCGCACTTAGACATTCCATTGCAAACCTATGTGTGTATTCGATTCGTAAAGGAAGTCTGTTTGTCATCGGTTGGCTTTTCTGAGGTGAGGAGGGTAGAAACCCACACTCCCTTCATCTCCGGTTTGCCAGTGCTGTGTTCGATTCCTTCCTCTCGAATCATACTAGACGTGTAAATAAATAAGATTAAATTAATACATGTCAATGAGAATGAAGTAATGCAAATAAGTAACGTTCAAGGTAAATCTCTACGTATGAGATAATGAGGATTATTATAGTACAGTAGCTAAGTATAATCTTCCGAGTGGAAGTGTTAAACCGTGGTCGGAGCAATGTAAGCGAGTAGGCCTACCACCAAGCAGCCGCTAGATGGCGGGTTACCGTCAAGTTGGTTCCCCTAATCCGAAGGAGCTCGTTGTGATCTACATTGTGTATAGAATTGACGTGTGTTCCTACCCTCCGGCCAAGTGGATAATGTTAATTGACGTGTGTTCCTACCCTCCGGCCAAGTGGATAATGTTAATTGACGTGTGTTCCTACCCTCCGGCCAAGTGGATAATGTTAATTGACGTGTGTTCCTACCCTCCGGCCAAGTGGATAATGCTCCCAAAAATACTCCCAACTGATGCTAAATTTCAGATTAAGATGTTTTTTGACTAGAATACTCATACGGTGACGTAGTGATAGTTGTAGACTAACCTACCATGAGGATAGGGTATTTAGGTAGTTAGTTATAGGTAATTAGAGACTCGGATGACAACCACTGTTAAAATTTTCGGACCACCAAGATAGCCGCGCTCACTAAACCATAAAATAAGGTAAATGTCTTTGAATAATGCAAATACACAACAAATAAGTACAGTCTGGATTCTGTGGTCCACAATAGGATCAAGTCTCATAGTATGGTTAAGGTCAGTATCAAAAATAAATTTAATGAAGTTATTTGAAAACGGTCGGGTAACAATAAAGTGCTAGAGTAAATTTCGATCACAACCATTACTTCATTCAATATAATTAGGAATGGGAATCGCAATTCTCCTATTACCATTACATCATTTAATATAATTGAGAATGGGAATCACAATTCTCCTATTAAAATTACTTCATTCAATCTAATTGGGAATGGGAATCACAATTCTCCTATTACCATTACTTCATTCAATATAATTAAGAATGGGAATCACAATATTATTCTCCTATTACCATTACTTCATTCAATATAATTGGGAATGGGAATCACAATTCTCCTATTAACACTACTCTACTCAATATAATTAGGAATGGAAATCACAATTCTCCTATTACCATTACTTCATTCAATATAATTGGGAATGGGAATAACAATTCTCCAATTAACATTACCTCATTCAATATAATTGGGAATGGGAATCATAATTCTCCTATAAA
Source organism: Gammarus roeselii (assembly GCA_016164225.1). Taxonomy (NCBI): domain Eukaryota; kingdom Metazoa; phylum Arthropoda; class Malacostraca; order Amphipoda; family Gammaridae; genus Gammarus; species Gammarus roeselii. Next base: position 4,396 of record SDVV010024128.1, read on the forward strand.
CATTACTTCATTCAATATAATTGGGAATGGGAATCATAATTCTCCTATTAACATTACTTTTTTATTCAATATAATTGGGGATGGGAATCACAATTCTCCTATTAACATTACTTCATTCAATATAATTGGGAATGGGAATCACAATTCTCCTATTAACATTACTTCATTCAATATAATTTTAGGTTAGATTAATCCATCCTAATTTGGCATACCCTAGTTGAATCGCATTATCAGTTCATCATGAACCAAACTGTGCGTTCAAACTCGTTCATCATTTGCAAGGTCAGCTGACCTTCAGATGTTATAGACAACTTCACGTCGGACCTGTTTTTTTACGTCTATGTTTGCAAGGATGTAAGGAAGGATTTAAGTTTATTTAAATCCTAAAGTTTATGTGACATGTTGACAAATTACACATATATCAGAGTATACAGATGATACGTACCAAGTCCTTGTCAGCGTGAACTGTTCTGAAAACAACATTTTCCATTTGTATGATTTTAATTTTAACTTACAACTAAAGTTGGGGAGTAAGTTTACCTATACATCCTACCAACCGATGGAGATTGTTGAAGAACATACTCTATTCTCCCCTTTTTAAATTGTCGAGATAGATGAAAACGTTACACTGAACCATTAAAGTAGGTATGTTCACCAACATTTACTTTATCATGACAATTTACTGTTTCAACTGACATCTAATAGAAAACTTGAGAGTAAAAAATGTCCGACGTGACACATTGTTTGGCCCACGATGACATCGATTTCGAAACTAACTGCATTGTCAGCAAGACATGTTAGCATGATATGTTACATTTGCGCACAAACTAACTGCATTGTTAGCATGATATGTAACATTTGCGCACAAACTAACTGCATTGTTAGCATGATATGTTAGCATGATATGTTACATTTGCGCACAAACTAACTGCATTGTTAGCATGATATGTTAGCATGATATGTTACATTTGCGCACAAACTAACTGCATTGTTAGCATGATATGTTAGCATGATATGTTACATTTGCGCACAAACTAACTGCATTGTTAGCATGATATGTTAGCATGATATGTTACATTTGCGCACAAACTAACTGCATTGTTAGCATGATATGTTAGCATGATATGTTACATTTGCGCACAAACTAACTGCATTGTTAGCATGATATGTTAGCATGATATGTTACATTTGCGCACAAACTAACTGCATTGTTAGCATGATATGTTAGCATGATATGTTACATTTGCGCACAAACTAACTGCATTGTTAGCATGATATGTTAGCATGATATGTTACATTTGCGCACAAACTAACTGCATTGTTAGCATGATATGTTAGCATGATATGTTACATTTGCGCACAAACTAACTGCATTGTTAGCATGATATGTTAGCATGATATGTTACATTTGCGCACAAACTAACTGCATTGTTAGCATGATATGTTAGCATGATATGTTACATTTGCGCACAAACTAACTGCATTGTTAGCATGATATGTAACATTTGCACACGAAACAAAAACATCTCAATGAGTCATAATAGAGGGGTATAAAAAATTAACGGATTTCTACTTACCGAAATAATTGAAAATTGAGCATATGAGACCGGAAAAAAATCATGAATGCATCAGTAACAGGAAACTTATGAATCACGAATCGTTGACGCGGTAAATTGCTTAGCGGAAGTAAATTACAATTCAAGAATTCCTGCACGTACAAGTTCAAACAGGTATAATTTTAGCTTACGTTTGAAGGTAGCTATATTTCTACCCGTCCCTACATCTATGGCATTCGAATTCCAAGTTAAAGAAGCACGTACAAGTTCAAACAGGTATAATTTTAGTTTACGTTTGAAGGTAGCTATATTTCTACCCGTCCCTACATCTATGGCATTCGAATTCCAAGTTAAAGCAGCTCTATTTAACAAATATTGGGACTGTGTAGACGAGTTATAGGGAATTCCTAAATTCGCATTGTTACGAAGATTATACATGGAATATTTCCTAGTAATCGAAGGGGTTGCTAAGGTCAATGAACGTAGCATCAGTGACCTTTTCCGCTATCAAACTCATCAACAACGTCTCCAGCAAATTTTAATAGAGCATGCTCTGTATTCCTGCAAATAAGTGTATAGTCTTGCATTAAATACTTTTTCAAATACTTTACTTAAGACGGGCCGGACTGATATTGAGCGATAATTTATTATATCAGTTTTGCTTTTATTTGTATAAATTACTCATTTCAGCACTTGAGTGTATCAGGAAAAATTCCTTCCATGAATGACTTATTGAAAACTTGGGTACTGCAACTGTTTTTTAAACTTTTAACGATTACTTTACCTCGTTGGGGTTGGTATAGGGTCAAAGATTCTCAGTTCAGGAGTTGCATTCTCTAAATAATGTTCACAAGAGATGTTGTTGCTAATAATTGACTCACTTAGAGTACTATGAATATTTTTGCAGTAATTATTAAAACATTTGAAATGGTTTGAGTATCAGTGATGACTTCAACATCAATAATAATTGACTCCGAATTACTCTGTTTACTTTTTCCTAGAAAGTTACTTATAATATTCCAGATTAGTTTGTTATTTCCTTGAGAGATCTCAGTCAGATTTTAGAAATAGTTTTCACTAACCATATTAGTCAGTTTAGTGTATGAGTTTTTGCATTGTTTAAATTCACCTCTGCGAGTTATGGGATGCCTTTGTAGAGTCTGTCCTCACTTTTTTATGAGACAAGTCAACCAGATGTCATCCACGGATTTTGAGCTTGTTTGTGGAGAGCTCTTTCGTTATAAGCGGGAAATGTACCTCGAACTGTTCAATTAATATGCTATGGAACTGCGTGTAAGCATTATAGTCGATTACGGTATTCTTGAGAACTTGGTTTTTGAATGAAAATTGGGTAATGGTAGGAGACTTCGGAATGATCACAGCTGCACGAGTTACACTACTAACATCTTTGGTAAACATGTCATCTATTAAAGTTGCGGCTCCAGCAGCTGCGCGCGTTGACTTAGTAACTAATGGGTACGAACCATGCAAACGGAAATTATATCAACGTCAGCAACTGAATTCGATCATAGATATTGAAAAAAAATTACGTTTCCCTCAACCATAACATTCACCTCATTATGAGCAACATCAAGGTAAATGAACACTTCGTTCATCTCAAGCGAAAAAAGTCAACCGATATTTCAGAGGCTCCATTATCACAATAAATGTCGAGAAAGAGAATTGCAATTCATGGCCTGATGAAAGAGAGTTCAGGTCTCGGTACAACGGTCAGCCTGTCTTATATAAATAAACAAACACATTCATATTTGACCTGATATTGTTTGTATACATCTTGTGCCTTTATAAATTATATAAGTCCTGTAGTACGTTTGTTAATTTGGTTTCGCCAAGTCCTGGCACAGTAGGTGCAAAATGATGTATTGATTTGTGGATAAGAATGTTATCTTTCAAACTTGCAACATTTAATGCCATGCAGGTAAAATTGTTTCTTAATGAAGTTGGATGGCGAGGGTGCTCATTCAGAGGAATTATTTGACACTCCGGAATATTCATTCTCATTTGCAAACCTGGATCTATTTCGTGGAGAACATTGTTGAAATTACTTTCACTTTTGTGCATAGTAATATCAAATATATCAATATTGTTTACTTGTTTCTCCATTTAGAGGTTTGAGCTGTTGATAGTTTCGTTCGGGGATTGTTTCGTTTTTAACAAATATGTTGAATTTAATTTTGTTACAATCATATCCTGACACGAGAAAACTACAATGTTGTCGAGAACGCACTAATTTATAATATTTGATGGCATATAAGGGAGAATGTTGGATGAGATAAAGTTGTCGATGATGTTGTTAAGATCATAGAAATAACCGAAAAAAAATGCAGCGAAAACCATTCAGATCATCAGTGGCCGAAAACTTCTTTCCAATCAAGATACTAACAATTTGAAACCGTTTACCGCATGACGTGGTGAACAGTAATAACGTGAACCCATTCAGAAACCACCTCGACAAACACTGGGAGACTAATCCACCCCCTTAGTAAGGAAATGTGACGTTAGGACTATTGCCGCCAAGGTGGCAACAAACTCCGCTGGAGCCTTCAGCATACGACAGCCCACGAACGATGGGCACCTCATCTAGAATGAGCCAGTGGTACTGCAAATTCAACTTTGGAATACTGCTAGAATGGACTTTGCAGCCCCTTCCCAGGCCTAATCCTACTACTACTACTCCTATTCGATCACGATGAGGAGCAAACCCGTATGCTATTTTCTGTACAAGTACACCCAGTCGACTATGAAAGCTCAGTGCAAAAGTGGGATTGGAAGGAGGATATTATAGATGTGAAAATATTACATTTAATCGCTGTAAGCTTACCATGAATAAAAAAATGTTTCAATGCTCATCAATACAGTCGTTACTAATAGTTGAAATTGCTCGGGACTGGATGAGTCCTAACTTTCTTCCTCATTATCATTTGTTCTGATATTGATACGCGCACTGCCTCAAGGTTTATTGACCAACTCATTTGTACTATCGCCACTGATCAGCCGAACTGATGATGCACGTCCCGATATGTTTTTGTCGCTTTTTTCCTCATCTCCAGTGTCGACTGTCGAAGATGAGCTCACAGGCTGCGGCCAGCTGTCGGAATGACATATTTTGAGGCTGACCCTTTCCCATTGGCGGAGTTGGCTCCGCACTTCGTCAGCTGATTACCCAACTCGGAAGGTGTCCAGCGCAGTCGCGGCCGATTGCCTCCCCGCCGGCGACCGCAGACGTATGCTCTTGGTGGTCTACTTGTTGTTGTTGTTGTTGGTCCATATGTAAAGAATTTGTCAGCTGTTTTTGATTGTTGGAATGTTGATGTTGTTTGATGAGTTGTCGCACAGGTGACTGATGTTTAAATTGTGGATTGCTCCCATTGCTAGTTCTGTCGCCGTTTGAGTTGTTGCCGCTGTTGATGCTCTTAGTGGTCCTATTCTGATTCTCGTCCTGATTGAGTCTAGGACTCTGTTGCTGATGTTGAAGGGCTGGAAAATCCTCCCTTGACAACTTTTGTTTGTTTTTGTGGATGAGATTGACCAGATCTTGGTTGATGCTGTTAATGTTGTATGCGTCCCTTTTATTCAGGTTTAAGACCTTAAAAATAATCTGACTAAAATTAAATTTTCAGCTTCCTAAACTCATATATTTTGTTCTGCCTTCTCCAAGGGATGTGTTTCGAGAAACCTCATAGTGGATGTAGATCCTTTCTTGCAGCGACTTGAGTATGTGGGCTGATCTCAGAATGTTGTCTCGGTCCTGTTCTGAGTTCAATGTCACTTTAATGGGACGGGGACGTATGGGACCGGACCCTCTGGTTGTGTGACGGCGCTCACCAACGCGGGAAGCGTAATGGAGCTACACCGTGTACCAGTGTGCTTCATAATGCCCCGTGCACCACTGTGATTGATGATGCGCCGTGCACCACTGTGCTTGATGATGCACCGAGCACCACTGTGCTTGATGATGCACCGTGCACCACTGTGCTTGATGATGCACCGTGCACAACTGTGCTTGATGATGCACCGTGCACCACTGTGCTTGATGATGCACCGTGCACCACTGTGCTTGATGATGCACCGTGCACCACTGTGCTTGATGATGCACCGTGCACCACTGTGCTTGATGATGACCCGAGCACCACTGTGCTTGATGATGTACCGTGCACCACTGTGCTTGATGATGCACCGTGCACCACTGTGCTTGATGATGCACTGAGCACCGCTGTGCTTGATGATGCACCGAGCACCACTGTGCTTGATGATGCCCCGGGCACCACTGTGCTTGATGATGCACTGTGCTTGATGATGCACTGTGCACCACTGTGCTTGATGATGCACCGTGCACCACTGTGCTTGATCATGCACCGTGCACCACTGTGCTTGATGATGCACCGTGCACCACTGTGCTTGATGATGGATCGTGCACCATTCTGCTTGAGGATGCACCGTGCACCACTGTGCTGGATGATGCACCGTGCACCGCTATGCTTGATGATGCACCGTGCACCAGTGTGCTTGATGATGCACCGTGCACCACTGTGCTTGATGATGCACCGTGCACCACTGTGCTTGATGATGCACCGTGCACCACTGTGCTTGATGATGCACCGTGCACCACTGTGCTTGATGATGCACCGTGCACCACTGTGCTTGAAGATATTGTCTACAGTAACTCATAACCGCTCAACATTTTCATCATCCCGTCAATAAGGTTAATTATCCTCAGGTTTTTGATGCGATTTTGTTGTCGAGTATATCAACTCTATTCGTATTACACCACAGTCTTCTTCAATGGTCTGGAGTCGTGTCAGTGCATTTAATTGTGACACACAAAAATTTCCGAACGCAGCACTTCGTTCGTGTAGATATTCAAGAGAGGCTATTTCTTCATCGTGATTTTTTCGCAAGTCAGTGATCGTGCTTTCACTTTTTGCATGGCGAAACAGATGACCAATTGTATCAGATGAGCATTTCTATTGCCATTTTTTTTTTTTTTGACTTGGTCATGACTGCGGCGTGAGTCAGCATTTCCTGTGACAGTTAATGACGTGAAGGGGGAGGAGGGGGAGAACGGGGGTGGAGCTTGGAATGTGAGCCTAATGAGGCATGGAGCACTAAAGGTCTCGCTGAGCCTTTTGCGGTTAGCTCGCCAGGCAGAGGCAATGCGGCAAATTTCCACCCTTACACTGTTTGAATTAAACTGGGCTGCTTAGTCTGTCACAAACACTTAGTCACTGTTTTGTAGATATGGTACATACTTCGTTTGCACAGGTAGGATTATTCGGTTTTTAAAAGAACCAATTTAATATTTGCCGTGGACAATATTTAACACAGCAAATGGAATGGCTTGTGTTATCTAACTTGGGAAATGCGAACAAATGAAAACATTCATTTCAATACGAATGATCCAACCGAGGGGTCCTCGAATGGCAATAAATGCCCTTAGAATGGAGCATACTTCATTAGTAATCATGAGTTGAACCAAACAACAGCAATGGTCTGCCGGATATGATACTTAACAACTGTAAAAAAATCGGATTTTTTATTAAACGATGATCAACAGTTAAGTGAACGAGGTTTTTTGCTCCCATAGAAGTAAATGTTGTTCCCTACAATTTATTCGTTAATTTTTTTTTCTAGAATTCATCAACTAATTTAGAATATACCAATCGATACTTTGAAATATTTCATTAAAATTGTCAATGTATCTTTCGTAGGCGTCATTTCATGCTTATGTTCATATTTGATATTACCCGTGTTTAGTTATTCAGCGATATGAAGAGCTTGTTATTCCATGATATTGCATGGCCATCATAGCCGTATGAGCCAACCTGCCTGAAGCCTTCCATGTACATCATTTGCAGTTCGCAATGTAAAATGTCTGCGATCACCAAGGAAATGAACGCATATATTGCAGTATGTCTAATGTGTTATCCATGCTAATAACTTGTTCACAATAGTCCGTGCGAGGCCTCCCACTCCAACAGGTACAAAGAGATGAGTGAAAGTATATCAAGAACATGTAAATATTTTCATCTAGTACTTTTATTATGTACAACTAATTAACCGTAGAAAGAGCCAAGTCAACTTGTTGAACTATATGTTTCTTAGATATCCTGTATATTCGGATACCTCCCCTCCCGACCGTCTCTAGGGCTTGGGGTAGCAAATAATCCATCGATCACAGTCATCATTGCCAGGTTTAATGAAAAACAATCAATTGTATTTGAATTGAAACGTCCATAAATAAACACTCGAAGTGAACATCTTCTCATATTTAGATCGCATAGAGGAAATGGTGCGAGCAAACAGTGTGATTATCCAAATTCTTCTCCAGGGCAATGCGGCAGTATGCGAGAAATAGACCACATCATCTATAATCCGCATGCGGGACAGTTTTGGAAATCCGCAATTCCCTTTTGACCAGATTTTACGCACATATTCACTAACATAATGTGCGTGATTCCTAGATGAAACCATCGTCTAGTTCGCTGTAGCAATACTTGCACTAAATATTGAAGTTTTGTCGAACTTGGAACAGTAGCTTAGCATTTTCGTCAAATGATAGTGGTTTTGCAGTCGATAACTACATTGATATGTTCGAAACCCTTCCGAGAATAACGTCCTTATTCATTTTATTAGTAGTCCAGAGAGTAATATGCATATTTATATATA
>SDVV010024129.1:0-12638 GCA_016164225.1 Gammarus roeselii
TATATGCCTTTCTTTCAGCAAATTCAGTCTCAGTCTTATACTGGAAGAGAGTCATGAGAGATTTGATAATATGCTAGAAGACTAAGATTTGGTTTGTGTATGATTGTATAGAAACGATTGTGAGTTGCGTCGATCCATCGACCACAATCCGTCTTGCGGAGACGTTCCTGGCATGAGCCTAAATCAATGTCTACGTTTTCTTTCCCATTAATAGAGCAAAATTTTTTACCATCGATGGCTCCAGAGGACACTCCACAGATATTTCAAAAAGATTCCAACGAAAATCAATTCAATCCTAGGAACGTGATTCACTGACGAAGCAGGGACCGTGATTCACTGACGAAGCAGTTACCGTGATCCACTGACGAAGCAAGGACCGTAATCCACTGACGAAGCAATTACCGTGTTCGACTGACGAAGCAAGAACCGTGATCCACTGAAGAAGCAGGGACCGTAATTCGATGACGAAGCAGAGACCAAGATCCACTGACAAAGCAAGGACCGTAATCCACTGACGAAGCAGGGACCGTAATCCACTGACGGAGCGAAGACCGTAATCCACTGACGAAGCAGAGACCGTAATCCACTGACGAAGCAAGGTCCTTAATCCACTGATGCAGCAAGGACCGTGATCCACTGACAAAGCAGGGACCGTAATCAACTGACGAAGCAAGGACCGTGATCCACTGACCAAGCAAGGACCATAATCCACTGACGAAGCAAGGACCGTGATCCAATGACGAAACAGGGACCGTGAACCACTGACGAAGCAAGGACCGTAACCCACTGACGATGCAAGGACCGTAATCCACTGACGAAGCAAGGACCGTAATCCACTGACGAAGCAAGGACCGTGATCTTCTGACGAAGCAGTGACCGTGATCCACTGATGAAACAATGACCATGGTCCACCGACGAAGCATGTACCGTAATCCACTGACGAAGCAGTGACCTTAATACACTGACGAAGCAACTAACGTAATCCACTGACGAAGCAGGGACCGTATTCCACTGACGAAGCATGGACCGTGATCCACTGACAAAGCAGTTACCGTGATCCACTGACGAAGCTAGGACCGTAATCCACTGACAAAGCAGAGACCGTAATCAACTGACGAAGCAAGGACCGTGATCCACTGACCAAGCAAGGACCATAATCCACTGACAAAGCGAGGACCGTGATCCATTGACGAAGCAGAGACTGTGATCCACTGACGAAGCAAGAACCGTAATCCACTGACGAAGCAAGGACCGTAATCCACTGACGAAGCAAGAACCGTAATTCACTGACGAAGCAGGGACCGTGATCCACTGACGATGCAGAGACCGAGATCCACTGACGGAGCAAGGATCGTAATCCACTGACGAAGCAGGGACCGTGATTCACTGACAAAGCAGGGACCGAGATCCACTGACGGAGCAGAGACCGTGATCCACTGACGAAGCAGGGTGTGTAATCCACTGACGAAGCAAGGACCGTAATCTACTGACGAAACAAGGACCGTGATCCATTGACGAAACAGAGACTGTGATCCACTGACGAAGCAAGAACCGTAATCCACTGACGAAGCAGGGACCGTGATCCACTGACGAAGCAGGGACCGTGATTCACCGACTATGCAGGGACTGTGATTCATTGACGAAGCAAGGACCGTAATCCACTGATGAAGCAAGGACCGTGATCCACTGACGAACAGGGACCGTGATTCACAGACGAAGCAGGGACCATGATCCACTGACGAAGCAAGGACCGTAATCCATTGACGAAGCAAGAACCGTAATTCACTGACGAAGCGGGGACCGTGATCCACTGACGAAGCAGGGACCGTGATCCACAGACGAAGCAGGGACCGTGATTCACTGACGTAGCAAAGACCGTAATTCACTGATGAAGAAAGGACCGTGATTCACTGACGAAGCAGGGACCGTTATTCACATACGAAGCAGGGACCATGATCCACTGACGAAGCAAGGACCGTAATCCATTGACGAAGCAGGGAACGTAGTCCACTGACGAAGCAAGAACCGCAATCCACTGACGAAGCAGAGACCGTGATCCACTGACGAAGCAGGGACCGAGATCCAATGACGAAGCAAGGACCGTAATCCACTGACAAAGCAGGGACCGAAATCCACTGACGGAGTAAGGACCGTGATTCACAGACGAAGCAGGGACCGTGATACACTGACGAAGCAAGGACCGTAATCCACTGACGAAGCAGGGACTGTGATCCACTGACGAAGCAGGGACCAAGATCTACTGACGGAGCAAGGACCGTGATCCACTGACAAAGCAGGGACTTTAATCCACTGACGAAGCAATGACCGTTATCCACTGACGAAGCAAGGACCGTGATCCACTGACGGAGCAGAGACCGTGACCCACTGACGAAACAAGGACTGTAATCCACTGACAAAGCAGGAACCGTGATCCACTGACGAAGCAGGGACCGAGATCCACTGACGGAGCAAGGACCGTGATCCACTGACGAAGCAGGGACTGTAATCCACTGAATAAGCAAGGACCGTAATCCACTGATGAAGCAAGGACCGTGATCCACTGACGAAGCATGGACCGTGATTCACAGACGAAGCAGGGGCCATGATCCACCGACGAAGCAAGGACCGTAATCCATTGACGAAGCAGGGAACGTGATCCACTGACGAAGCAAGAACCGCAATCCACTGACGAAGCAGAGACCGTGACCCACTGACGAAGCAGGGACCGAGATCCAATGACGAAGCAAGGACCGTAATCCACTGACGAAGCAGGGACCGTAATCCACTGACGAAGCAGGGACCGTAATTCACTGACGAAGCAGGGACCGTGATCCACTGACGAAGCAGGGACTGTGATTCACAGACAAAGCAGGGACTATGATCCACTGACGAAGCAATGACTGTAATCCGTTGACGAAGCAGGGAACGGGATCCACTGACGAAACAAGGACCGTAATCCAATGACGATGCAGGGACCGTAATTCACTGACGAATCAAGGACCGTAATCCACCAACAAAGCAAGGACCGTGATCCACTGACGAAGCAGGGACCGTGATTCACAGACGAAGCAGGGACCATGATCCACCGACGAAGCAAGGACCGTAATCCATTGACGAAGCAGGGATCGTATTCCACTGATGAAGCAAGGACCGTGATCCACTGACGAAGCAGGGACCGAGATCCACTGACCAAGCAAGGACGTAATCCACTGACGGAGCAAGGACCGTAATCCACTGACGAAGGAAGGACCGTATCCCACTGACGAAGCAAGGACCGTAATCCACTGACGAAGCAGGTACCGTGATCCACTGACGAAGCAGGGACCATGATTCACAGACGAAACAGGGACCGTGATCCACTCACGAAGCAAGGACCGTGATTCACAGACGAAGCAGAGACCGTGATCCACTGACGGATCAAGGATCGTAATCCACTGACGAAGCAGGGACCGTGATCCACTAACACAAAGCAGGGACCGAGATCCACTGACGGAGCATGAGCCGTGATCCACTAACGAAGCAGGGACTGCAATCCACTGACGAAGCAAGGACCGTGATTCACTGACGAAGCAAGGACCGTGATCCATTGACGAAGCAGAGATTGTGATCCACTGACGAAGCCAGGACCGTAATCCACTGACGAAGCAAGGACCGTAATCCCCTGACGAAGCAAGAACCGTAATTCACTGACGAAGCAGGGACCGTGATCCACTGACGAAGCAGGGACCGTGATTCACAGACGAAGCAGGGACTGTGATTCACTGACGAAGCAAGGACCGTAATCCACTGATGAAGCAAGGACCGTGATCCACTGACGAAGCAGGGACCGTGATTCACAGACGAAGCAGGGACCATGATCCACTGACGAAGCAAGGACCGTAATTCATTGACGAAGCAGGGAACGTGATCCACTGACGAAGCATGAACCGCAATCCACTGACGAAGCAGAGACCGTGATCCACTGACGAAGCAGGGACCGAGATCCAATGACGAAGCAAGGACCGTAATCCACTGACGAAGCAGGGACGGTTCTCCACTGACGAAGCAAGGACCGTAATCCACTGATGAAGCAGGGACCGAGATCCACTGACGAAGCAGGGACCGAGATCCACTGGCGGAGCAGGGACCGTGATCCACTGACGAAGCAAGGACCGTAATCCACTGACGAAGCAGGGACTGTGATCCACTGACGAAGCAGGGACCAAGATCTTCTGACGGAGCATGGACCGTGATCCACTGACAAAGCAGGGACTGTAATCCACTGACGAAGCAAGGACCGTTATCCACTGACGAAGCAAGGACCGTGATCCACTGACGGAGCAGAGACCGTGACCCACTGACGAAACAAGGACTGTAATCCACTGACAAACCAAGGACCGTGATCCACTGACGAAGCAGGGACCGAGATCCACTGACGGAGCAAGGACCGTGATCCACTGACGAAGCAGGGACTGTAATCCCCTGACTAAGCAAGGACCGTAATCCACTGATGAAGCAAGGACCGTGATCCACTGACGAAGCAGGGACCGTGATTCACAGACGAAGCAGGGACCATGATCCACCGACGAAGCAAGAACCGTAATTCATTGACGAAGCAGGGAACGTGATCCACTGACGAAGCAAAAACCGCAATCCACTGACGAAGCAGAAACCGTGATCCACTGATGAAGCAGACCGAGATCCAATGACGAAGCAAGGACCGTAATCCACCTACGAAGGAAGGACCGTATTCCACTGACGAAGCAAGGACTGTAATCCACTGACGAAGCAGAGACCGTGATCCACTGACGAAGCAAGGACCGTGATCCACTGACGAAGCAGGGACCGAGATCCACTGACTGAGCAAGGACCGTGCTCCACGGACGAAGCAGGGACTGTAATCCGCTGACTAAGCAAGGACCATAATCCACTGACGAAGCAAGGACCATAATCCACTGACGAAGCAAGGACCGTAATCTACGGACGAAGCAGAGACCGTAATCCACTGACGAAGCAAGGACCGTGATCCACTGACGAAGCAGGGACCGTGATTCACAGACGAAGCAGGGAACATGATCCACTGACGAAGCAAGGATCGTAATCTATTGACGAAGCAGGAAACGTGATCCACTGACGAAGCAAGGACCGTAATCCACTAACGAAGCAAGGACCGTAATCCACTAACGAAGCAAGGATCGTGATCCACTAACGAAGCAAGGACCGTGATCCACTAACGAAGCAAGGACCGTAATCCACTAACGAAGCAAGGACCGTGATCCACTAACGAAGCAAGGACCGTGATCCACTAACGAAGCAAGGACCGTGATCCACTAACGAAGCAAGGACCGTAATCCACTAACGAAGCAAGGACCGTAATCCACTAACGAAGCAAGGACCGTGATCCACTTACGAAGCAGTTACCGTGATCCATTGACGGAGCGTCTGAGTAAAGACACTCCAAATCATCTCTCGGGAGGAAATCGACAATACTTAGAAAAAATACTGCAAGTGAAAATAACATAAATATATGAAAAGTATCAAAAGGAATCGCTTACTATCGTTCCGATCAGTCATTGGCGAGTCATCATATCTAGTCATTTAATGATGCAATTAAACTTTTTCTGATTCAAAGCTTGCTAAACTATTCCAAAACCAAAGTGAAACAACTACTTACGTGTGTCAAATTAAACACAGGAATACTTTTCGTGCCGATATTTAAGTGAGAGTGAACTAAGAAGTACACGACAGTGTACACTACCGAAGGTTTGTTCTATATTTTTCAAGATGTTCAGTGTATAGGAACTGGTTGTTGTTACAATGTTCCCGCATTTTAGTGCCATCATGTGCAATTTAATGCAATCATCTGCACGAGACCGACATGATGGCATCGTATCTTGAGGAAAAACAATATACCTTGCGAGAGCAAATACATTATTTTTCATTTTTTATCCCAACATATCTGCACATACGGTGTATGCTTTTACTTATGCATATACATGCATATGTTTCCTCCTACAGAGGGTGAGAACATTCAGGTGGACATGTATTTACAAGCCATTCGTGGGAAAAATATTATCTCAGTACATGGAAGAAAAAATCAGAACACAGAAGTAAGGAATTTATTTCCACGATGGCACAATGACCTGCTTAGATGCTACTCTCCTTCCTAGGAAACTCATCACACTTCTCTACTGGTCAGAAACGTCATTACACAACTCTACAGGTTAGATAAATCGCCAAACTACTCTGTAGGTTAGGAACATCATCACACAACTCTACTGGTCAGCAACATCATCACACTTCTCTACATGTCAGGAACGTCATAAAATAACTCAACTGGTTAGGAACATCATCGCACTACTCTACTGGTCAGGAACGTCAACACACTACTCTACTGGTCAGGAACGTCATCACACTACTCTACAGGTTAGAAAAATCGTCACACTACTCCACTAGCTTTGAACTTCATCGCACTACTCAACTGGTTAGGAACGTCATCATACTACTCGAAGGATTAGGAACATCATCACTATACTCAGCTGGTTCCAACATCATCACACTACTCTACTGGATAGGAACATCATCACATTACTCTACTTGTTGGGAACAAAATCACACTACTCTACTGGTTAGGAACATCATCACACTATTTTCTAGTGAGAAACATTATCGCACTACTCTGCCGGTTAGGCTCTTCTCTAACGGTTAGGAACATTATCACCCTACTCTACTGATTAGGAACATCATCACACTACTCTACTGGTTAGGAACATCATCACACTACTCTACTGATTAGGAACATCATCACACTACTCTACTGGTTAGGAACATCATCACACTACTCTACTGATTAGGAACATCATCACACTACTCTACTGGTTAGGAACATCATCACACTAATCTACTGATTAGGAACATCATCACACTACTCTACTGATTAGGAACATCATCACACTACTCTACTGGTTGGGAACATCATCACACTACTCTACTGATTAGGAACATCATCACACTACTCTACTGGTTAGGAACATCATCACACTACTCTACTGGTTAGGAACATTATCACCCTACTCTACTGATTAGGAACATCATCACACTACTCTACTGATTAGGAACATCATCACACTACTCTACTGGTTAGGAACATCATCACACTACTCTACTGGTTAGGAACATTATCACCCTACTCTACTGATTAGGAACATCATCACACTACTCTACTGGTTAGGAACATCATCACACTACTCTACTGATTAGAAACATCATCACACTACTCTACTGGTTAGGAACATCATCACACTACTCTACTGATTAGGAACATCATCACACTACTCTACTGGTTAGGAACATCATCACACTACTGTGCTATTTACGGAGATCATCACACTATTCTACTGGCTAACAATATCATCACACTACTCTACTGGTTAGGAACATCATCACACTACTCAACTGGTTAGGAACATTATCACACTACTTTACTGGTTAGGAACATAATCACACATCTCTACTAGTTACGAATATCATCTCACTATTTTACGGGAGCCCAGCGTTCGCGCTAAAATTATTCCCGCACACGCGCACTATCGTCACTTCACATCACCTAACTGTCATGGCCAGACACTGTCATAACCGCTAAAATCTTCCATCTCACGTGCTTTCTACCTAACGACAGTTCAGCCCACACGCATTTTCCACCACTTCAAAATCTGCCACTGTAATATCTGCCACTGTCATTTCAGCGAAACAGGCGTACCAACCTAACAGGTATCACACTTTAATGAAACTTCAATAAAATAAACTAATAAACGGCATTACGTACCATACAAAAATACGTATGTTTGCCCCGCGGGTTAGAAATACATACCTTTGCCCCGCGGGTTAGAAACACGTACCCTAGGTTAGGTTAGGTTGGGCAGGAAAAGTTTCATTAAAGTGATAACCGGTAAAATGGTACGACTGGTGGCTGATTCTGACGTGGGCTGAAACAGATTTTCGCCAGAATGACACTGTCAGATATGAGAGTGGCTGGTGTGACTGAGGAACGCTATGAATGTTCGCTGTTAAAAAATGGTACCGTAGGTAGGTAGTTGGAACAACTTGGGGCGGATAGGGGTTGATCTGACGTTAGCTATAAAAGAATTTAGCGCCAGGGATAGCGTTTAGGTTAGGAACATCATCACGCTATTCTAATGGTTAAGAATGTCATCACACTACTCTACAGGTTAGAGGAATCTTCACACTACTCTACTGGTTAGGAACATCATCACACTATTCTACTGATTAGGTACGTCATCAAACTACTCTACTGGTTAGGAACAACATCACAAAATTCAGCTGGTTATGAACATCATCCCACTACTCTACTGGTTAAGAACATCATCACACTACTCAACTGGTTTGGAACGTCATCACACTCCTGTACTGATTAGAGACAACTTCACACGACTCTACCAGTCAGGAATATCATCACTCGCCTCTACTGGTTACGAACCCCTTCACACTAGTGTAATGATTAAAAACATCGTCGCATTACTCTACTGGTTAGGGAACTCATCACACAATACTTTATTGGTACGAACATCATCGCACAATCTCTTACTTATACGCTCTGTTACTCGTAAACTTGATCCAATATTGTGATTTTTTACAGTAAATGTGAACATTTGACTAGCCTACGGCAAGATATAAAAGCATGGTCCAATGCTCAAGTTTCAATGCACTGAATCTCATCAACTTGCAACCGTGATTTTTCACGAAAATATACGATGTTCTTATTGAGTCTAATACGAATGGCCTATAATTCCTGTCTCCTTCATCATGCCTGTCGCCTTCAGGTCTCACAAAACTGGATATGCTGAAGATGGAGCACAATAGCATCGAAATGATTCAAGCCAACGTGTTCCACGACCTGAAAGTGCTGAACTCGCTCAACATTGAGCACAACGTGATTACCAACATCAGTGACGAAGCTTTCATCGGACTCGAGGGTGAGTAATGGACATTTATACGGTTAGAGCGAGTTTAATATAATTGCCCACATCAGTGACGAGGCTTTCATTGGACTCGAGGGAGAGTGATGCGCGGTATAGCGAGCATCACACGATTGCCAACATCAGATATGATGCATTCAGCGGACTCGAGGGTGACGAGATGGACAGTATGGGATCTTCCAAACCTAACCAAAGATAACGATGTACTGGAGAAGTAAACTTTGAGGGGGAGCATGAGAGGTCTGGAAAATTCAGCAGAGAAGCATCTGTTGTTGAGTTTCTAAAGATTATACACTATTGGGTAAATAGAATGAGAGCGGCAGACAATATAATCGATGAACACAGGATGACTTACGCAGAATTAGAAAGTGGCACATGAGGTGAGTGTCGAAAAATTGTACATCAATGGTAACATGTATTGAGTGCTTGCTGAGTCTGAAAACTGTAGGCAAGGGTAGGTGGCAGGATTTGTCAGGTTACGGTGTTTGAACATGTGTAAGTTTCTCCGACTCAAATAGTTATGGTGAAAATATAGAAAAAATGATTATATAGTAACTCTTTTTGGGCAATATAAATATAATCACTGAAATTAACACTCATGTAAAACATGATTTGAAAATTTACAAATTAAAGTCTATTTTAGAATCAGATTTTTTTTAAGTATCTTGTAGCGAGCTCCCCCCTTCACAATGTCGAGCAATACTGTTGATGTCGGCCGTCAAGTTCTGGCAGAAGCTTTCAAAATATTTATTTCAGCTCGCACGGCCTCAGTTTTTTATCTAATTGCATGAGCCCTTGGCTGGCTCTATGCACAGAGGTCGCAGAGAAGTTCATGAAGTTTGGAGACTTGGTGGGGTCGCTATTTCTTGAAATGCGCTTTACAAGACTGGTTTAACTTCGGGAAATCAAGGCAAGGAGCGTCATGGGACAGCTGATTCTGTCGTGCTGGAACCAGTATTGTCGTCTGGTGGGTACAGCTCTACCTGCAGGCCTCATAGTACCCTGCAGGTACTTTTCCAAATACACTACACTGGTACTGGAGTTTTGATGTTGGAGTCCACAAACCACTTCATGACAGGCAGATAACGCCCACTATACCCATCTAATACATCACCTTTCATCGTGATCTCCGTGCAATCCACTACGTCTTGAGGACTGAATAAAGTTCAGAAACAATTGGTCTGCCTATTTAGATGAAAGAGCCGCGTGAGTAATTTTTTGTCAATCCTGATCACTCGTTCTAACCGTTTTTCATCATAGCTGAAGCAGAAAGCACAGGTTCCGTCCTGCACTCTTTGTTTGCACAGCTGAGAGCTTGCACCGGCAGTGGTCTGTAGGCCTTTCACTTCAAACAACGTGTATTGAATAGATCATGCGGTGCTTTAAATCAAATCAAGCGCTTTCATCGCTAATCTGATGTAAGATATTCTGTTGTATTCAGAGAAGGTCTCAACTCGTGCAACGTCGTAATCTGAGATTGGTAGATTTTGTCCTCACTACACCATCCTCAACAAAACTCTCCACAAGTCCCCAAAATGCTTTGATGTGTGGGACATGCATCTCATGGATTATTTGTTGTTAAGTTCACCACACTTGAAAACGATGAATCATATTTTATTCCTAATGAAAGGTGGGTTACTTCTGATAACCAACTTGGGACGGCAGTTCTAGTCATCTGTCCCCGATATTTTCTGCCAAATATCGTTTCGAGTGAACAAACATTTAATTAATTTATGTTTATGAATTGGTACCCCAGCTTTCTTTCTGGTTACACTCCTTCTTCTAGAACATACTAAATATAATGGTATGTTGGGGTAATCATGAATTTTGACTAATTGAAACGCCTAGAAAATCAAATTCTAAGTAATTTAAACATTTGAGGTAATGAAATAGATTGGTAAAGAGTGAACGTTTGATGTTTTAATGCATCAAATGCAAAAAAAAATCCATTTTAAAATGGGATGAACTCATATGAGCACAGATTTGAACTCTTAAGATGAATCTTGTAGCTGAACGGTGAACTTTTCCCTTGGTCATTCTTGTCGCAACTTTGCTCACTGTTTCCTTCAGATATTCGACTATCGTTAGCTGGTGTTTGTGGACAACGGATTTCATCTCACCTCAAAGTCAGTAATCGACCGGGCTGAGGTCGAGGCTATGAGCGGGACAAGGCTGGTTCGTTCGGCACCTAACGACTTGTTCAGGAAATTCATCCGATAAAAATTCGAGAGAGTCGTTGGAGCAGTGAGCAAGTGCACAATCCTGCTGATAGTTGAATTCCTACGACCTAACCTACGACCTAACCGCTGGACACAAGCTTTCCACCACTCCAGTCAACGAATGGATGGAGTCCATTGTCCATAAACTCAAGCCAACGATAACTTGATATCTGATGAAACTGCTAATCAAAGTCGTGACAGAAATGAGCAAATGAGAGGTTCAACATGCAATTGCAAGCTACATTCGAAGGGTTTGGATCTGCGCTCATGAAAATGAACCGCATTTTGAAGCTGTAACTCTAATGCATTAAAACAAAGTTCCAATAATTCAAAATTCATAACGTCATGTGATGTCGATTTTATATAGCGTTCAAATTATTACAAGCTTTACAAACACAGTTTACTTGTTAATCCATTTTAATGGTGCCGATTATTGTACCAACATAATACAACTCTTCCGATAGTTTGACGTACTTGAATACTCAGAAATAATCTATATCGGTCACTAATTTTTTGCTGGTAATATTTTTCTTCATGAAAAGTAGTACCACATAATTCACCTGCACTCAAAAACAAGGTCAAGGCACTTTAGAGAAATGTAACATACGTGCATTCAACAACAGAGATCATTCCAGATTCTTTTCCAATTCATCTACTGCCCATTTTTTTATAATCCGTTGGGTCCTGGCAGCTTTGTTATCGAAAAGAGAATGCCCTTCTCCAGTAGTTGAGCGCACGGACGATGTATTTTTTTTGCAGCCTGCTCAATTATAGTCATTTCCTTTTTCTTAACGATGGCGGCAATTTTTTCGAAACAGACTAAGTCATTGTGTGGAAGGTCTGCTCATAGACAACAGAACACTGAGAGCTCTGCGATGCCGTAAGAATTCTGCATCAGGACCAAAGAACACACCGGGTTTTGTGATGCCGAGATAGGTCTGTTTGAAGACCATACAATACCGACAGCATTGTGATGTCGTGTGAAGGTCTGCTTGAAGACCACGAGAGAGCGATAGTGAGAGTTCGGGGGCGCATGACAGGTGTGCATATTGACCACCAAACAACAACGATACTACGATGCCGTGTGAGGTCTACCTGAAAACCACAGAACATCGATGGTTTGGTGATCCCATGGCTGGTGTGCTAATTGACTACTGAACAAGGACATCACTGTGATGCCGCGAGATGTCTGCTTGGAGACCACAGAACACCGATGGTTTGGTGATCCCATGGCTGGTGTGCTTATTCACTACTGAACAAGGACATCACTGTGATGCCGCGAGATGCCTGCTTGAAGACCACAGAACACCGATGGTTTGGTGATCCCATGGCTGGTGTGCTAATTGACTACTGAACAAGGACATCACTGTGATGCCGCAAGATGCCTGCTTGAAGACCACAGAACACCGATGGTTTGGTGATCCCATGGCTGGTGTGCTTACTG
>SDVV010024130.1:0-12638 GCA_016164225.1 Gammarus roeselii
TCCATAGGTTATAGGGTTTTATTCTCATTCATTCGTTGATGTTTCCATAGGTTATAGGGTTTTATTCTCATTCATTCGTTGATGTTTCCATAGGTTATAGGGTTTTATTCTCATTCATTCGTTGATGTTTCCATAGGTTATGGGGTTTTATTCTCATTCATTCGTTGATGTTTCCATAGGTTATAGGGTTTTATTCTCATTCATTCGTTGATGTTTCCATAGGTTATAGGGTTTTATTCTCATTCATTCGTTGATGTTTCCATAGGTTATAGGGTTTTATTCTCATTCATTCGTTGATGTTTCCATAGGTTACGGGAAGTAACCACGACAACGAGAAACGATCATCGAACGATTTCGGACACGGCTTCGGGGAGAACCTTAAACGCCTCTCAGAGTCCTGACGAAAAGCAAGAAGGAATTAGTTTGCACCAAGTGATAGGGAAGAAAATCTTCTAGTTCAAACTGTATACTATGTTATGTCACACAATTAAATACATTTATTTCACGATAAATGACTGTAGTTTTATTACTTTTATAATAGCCAGTAATTTAAGTATCTCTAACTACGAAGCTCATTAGTTGACATGGTAAATTGCACAGGTGAATAGTAATAGTTCAATGTATATTGATAGTAGATAAGGTTATTTATGCATCTATCGAAACGGTCTCAAACCTATCTATGTACGGACCAATGAACGATAAAATTTATGTTATTCTTTACAGTATAAAAAAATTAATGACCCGAAAGAATTAATCAAATTTTATAGCGAGCCCGTCACATTTTGCTTATTCAGTTATAATCAGGGGTAGAATTAATTATAATCTGAAGAAATAGCACGCGCGGAAATCTTGCCAACGTGGAATTGAAGTTCAGAAAGGCCGCAATGCAACTCAGTTTTTTTCTCTTTATCGAGACTGTGCCGCGAATAGGAACCAGCCAATTGTGTCTAGTTCTAAATAGAAACTTGCGTGACGAGGCAGTTTAGGGAACGGGCGGTGGTTCCTCAATGGAACCTGCTATGAATGGAGTGCCGGCTAAACTCACTTTCTTCTGAGGTATTTGCCGTGGGATCACCGCTACTCAATGGTCAGTTTCCTGTAAATGGAACAGTTTGCGACCATTACTTGAATAACGCATTAGTCATCAACACATGTGATCGAAGTCATTAACACATGTGATCGAAGTCATCAACACATGCGATCGAAGTCATCAACACACGCAATCGAAGTCATCAACAAATGGGATCGAAGTCATCAACACATGCGATCGAAGTCATCAACACATGGGATCGAAGTCATCAACACATGGGATCGAAGTCATCAACACATGCGATCGAAGTCATCAACACATGCAATCGAAGTCATCAACACATGCGATCGAGGTCATCAACACATGCGATCGAAGTCATCAACACATGCGATCGAAGTCATCAACACATGCGATCGAAGTCATCAACACATGCGATCGAAGTTATCAACACATGCGATTGAAGTCATCAACACATGCGATCGAAGTCATCAACACATGTGATCGAAGTCATCAACACATGCGATCAAAGTCATCAAAACATGCGATCGAAGGTCTGACCAATGAAACTTAAAGATAGTTCATGACTGGAAGTGATTCGGAGAATTTTGACGTCATAAGTATTGTTTCTAATCTCTTCTAATATCTCGGGCAATGATAATTGCAGAATATTCCTAAGCACACTAATTTTTTGGTTTAGATTGATGCCTTCGATTAGTTGCTGACAGTTATGGTGCATTGGTTTGCATCAACATCGATCGGTGCATGGACCGTTTAGATTTGTGAAGGCCTCGTCCCTATATAATCGGCTCGTGGCCGTCTTGTTGCGATCGATGTCGTTGTCTGCACGACGGCCGTTGACCTCCTAGTCGCCCGTTTACATGGGAATCGGTCCAACACGTTGCCGTTGGTTTAGATCAGGCAGGTGGTCGGATTGCCAAGGGAGATTTCCAGTACCGTCATTGTGTCGCCGTCCAGTCTTCCTGCCGTGCACTTGAAGGTATAAAGTGCGCCTGGAGAGGAGGAACAGCAATTGTAGCATCGTCGCTGCCTCCGAGTGCGCTGTGTCTGACCAGCTCCGTTGCTGACATGTTTTGCAGGCTGGTGAGTGGCCCTCGACCCAGGGCTTATTTGGAAGGTATATTGATAGAGTTTCAAACATTGTTAGGATTTGATGTTAGAAAATATATGGATTAAGTGACATGCTAATGAATGCCACTGCAGAACCATAAGGTGATTTTATTAATAGGTTGTCCGACTAGAAAAAAACAGTGTTCGTCTGATTTTCTAACCCAGATCAATTAATTCAACTTATTTTCAATATAATCAGTTTATTGCTAATTTTCACAATTGGTTCAACAACAATTCAATCACTTTTTTTTAACTTTTATTAAAATATTTATAGTTCCAACTCTCTTTCGATATTACAGACCTTCAGAATGAACTGATTTTTTTTCTCCAATCATAAGTTGCTCGAAATCTTTCAATATTTCACTCTCATCCCTTCTTCATCGCTCACAACCGTCTCTACTTTTACCTCCAACACCGACACTTGGGAAAATGATCTCTGATCAATCCACCGGCTCTACTTCAACTCAGCAAGATTTCCAGGCAAATAAGTACATCGCATCAGAACGTATTGAGTCCATAGTCATGTTGCCCATGTTTCAGCAACATGAAGATGTAGGGTATTACAACATTAGTGCGTAACCCTTTTGTGAAACATCACCGCTCGTGACATTTTATTTTAGATCGTTTGAGTTACGTTTGACATGCCAACATTTCTCATGGTAAATAAACCCAGTCTAATTTACTGCATGCAAAAGCGATCCATCAACGTGAATATTCTTCAAAATTTGTGTATAAAAAATGATTTACAATCTGTCTTGTAACGCTGCAGAAAAAAAAAACTGAACCTGACATCATTGACACATGGTTTCAATTGACGTGCATGTCGCATTATACATCAATCAAGGTACTACGAAAAAGTATACTGCATGGAAATCTCACGCTACGTTGGAAACTCTCCAGGGCTGCTTTGCTCATGCTCTGCTGGAAACTCTCTAGTTCTGCTCTACTCTTGCTCTGCTGGAAACTCTCTAGCTTTGCACTGATCTAGCTATTCTAGAAACTCTAGCTCTGCTGGAAA
Source organism: Gammarus roeselii (assembly GCA_016164225.1). Lineage (NCBI taxonomy): Eukaryota > Metazoa > Arthropoda > Malacostraca > Amphipoda > Gammaridae > Gammarus > Gammarus roeselii. Next base: position 3,177 of record SDVV010024130.1, read on the forward strand.
CTCTCTAGCTCTACTCTGCTCTTGCTCTGCTGGAAACTCTCTAGCTTTGCACTGACCTAGCTATTCTAGAAACTCTAGCTCTGCTGGAAACTCTCTAGCTTTGCTCTGCTCTTGCTCTGCTGGAAACTCTCTAGCTTTGCACTGACCTAGCTATTCTAGAAACTCTAGCTCTGTTGGAAACTCTTCAGCTCTGCTCTGCTCTTGGTTCACGGAAAATTCTCTATCTCTGCTCTGCTCTAGCTCTGCTGGAAGCTCTCTAGCTCTGCTGGAGACTCTCTACCTCTGCTCTGCTCTAGCTCTGCTAGAAGCTCTCTACCTCTGCTCGTTCTAGCTCGTCTGAAAAATCTCTAGCTCTGCTGAAGACTCTCTACCTCTGCTCTGCTCTAGCTCTGCTGGAAGCTCTCTTGCGCTAACGTCACAAAATTTAACAATTGGTCTGACGTGATTCTCCTCCACACTTGCTACTACAGAAACAGACAAAACTGGTGTTCGTGATGAGTTTCTGGTTTCTTTAGAGCCCAATCAGCATTGCTGGCTTCTATATGATAAAAACTACAAACACCTTGCTCACCAATACAAAAATTAGGCTTGTTGAGTTGCATAACTCACCGGCCTCCGTTCTTGCCCAATGCTGAAGAAAAAACGATTATGACTTCAATTTTCGTGTACAAACGAGACTAACCGGCACACCTGTTCATTGTCCATACATTTTGTTGTGAATGACAACACCATGTTTGGACATCAGTTTGGTCAGTTTAGTGGAACTTTATCGCAAAGAAATTTGTATTGAATCCGTACACATTAAATTATTTCCAAATATTTTTAGGCGGTAATTTTTTTGCAGGTTTACTATGCATTGATTCAGATTGTATTTGAATTTCCCCTTTGTTAGTCAATGAGGCAGTGTTGGGTATAAAATTGTTTTTATTTGGCAGCGAATGATGGTAACTCATACAGCGGGCAACATTTCATCCACAACAGATTCATAAATGGAAAATCCAATTGGGATTGTGGCACTCATAAACGCTCTCATTACGTGAGGACTGAGTCCACTTCTTGGCAGTATCAAGTATCATTAATATGTGAATGAGGGGTGGAATTCCATCAAAATAGGATAGATCAAACTGCATGTAATACTTTGTGTTCTCTTCGCATATTCTTTTCGCGTTATGTTGGGCGGTTCGCTGGTTTGTATAGGCATGCGAATAAGTTTTGTGAGCCTCAAAATATATTCTAGATCCTTTTTAGGTGTACGGAAATTGCAGTTTGTGGCTTACCAGTAGAGATGCAGAATTGATCACTCGTTGAACCGTTAGGGAAACATAACGCCACCTTGTCAAGTTCCACTTTCACTGGGTACCAATCAGTCACCTCATTTCTACTCTGACAAATGCTCTGCTGCCAGCATTGAAACTCTGCACCGTTCATAGCAATTTCCGGTTATTTGGTGCAAACACAACGGCCTGCACAACGCCTTCCGTCGACGCTCTCGCTGGCCTTTACCAGATCCATAAAGGACCAGATTCCATCTTTTTTTTCATCGCATGGTACTTTCCATGTACGTACCATGTACTCGCTACCACTCCTATAGCCACCCTGCTCCTTAACACTCCTAAAGCCCCCCTGCTCCTTACCACTCCTAAAGCCACCCTGCTCCTTATCACTCCTAAAGCCACCCTGCTCCTCGTCAATCGAACAACCGTGACGGTCTCCACCAATCCATTATGATGACAAAGGGGGCATAAGGATGTGTTTGTGTTTGGCTGGGCTTAAAAAAAGTGATTCAAATAAATGCTCATTAAGAGGGCATTAACCCTTTAGTGAATCATTTCTCGTTCTCTGTGTGTCGGTGAGACAATGAATATTCAAACGGTCATTCTTCCCTTCTGTTTTTATTGCTATTCATTGCCAAAGATTCTCCCCCATCAACAGAGCAACATTCGAACTCCTCCGAACCTGAACACTCAATAATTGACATACACAATATTCTCAGTCCAGCACCACTCTCTACCATCCTTGCCTTCCTCCATAATAGCAACCTTTATTCTCAGTCCAGCACCACTCACTACCATCCCTGCTTTCCTCCATAATAGATCTGCCTTCATTATCAGTCCAGCACCATTCTCTACCATCCTTGCCTTCCTCCATAAAAGCACTACCTTCATTATTTCGATATTAGAACCCGCTGAATTGAATTAGAAGATTTTTTCAGTATTTATTTACTGATCATAATTACCACGTTTCCCCTTGCCGCTTCACTATTATTTCCTTGTATCGCCCACATCAGCTAGTGACTCTCTTACTCATCGCCCTGTTGGGGGCGGTGATCGCTCGACCCGGGGTTGGAGGGGACGGTTTTGGGGGCGGAGGCGGTGGCGGCTTTGGCGGCTGCTGCTCCAGCGCGGGCTACCACAACGGGGGCTTCAGTGGAGCCTACGGTGGAGCCTTCGTGTTCTCCACTGGGCAACACGGGCCCTATGGTGGAGGAGGCTTTGGAGGAGGTGGTTTCGGTGATGGTGGCGGGGGCTACAACGGAGGACAGTTGGGTGGCTATCCCGGCAGTGGAGGAGGATATGGAGGTGGCGGCATCGCAGTGGGTCATGCTGGAGGCGGAAGCAGCGGTATGAATACATTTTTTTATGTTCAGAATTTAAATTGTTTGGAATTCATAGTTCACAAATCCAATTAGGATACAATATAAAAAAAATAGGTTGCAGGATTTATTACGGACCAGATTTCATTATAGAATGAATAGTCCCATGCTTAAGTCTTCGCCATTTTTTTTCAGACTAGTACACATTGTGTCTCGACATTGTGTTATCCCTTATTCCGTAGATCATATTACAAAAATCCAATAACAAGTTATTTGAACCAACCCTCCTGTTTCTATTGTGAAGGGAGGAGATGATGGCCGCAACACGCCGTCAATTCTAAGTAATTGATGCTGATTAAATACTCCGTAATTGACATTCTTCCCTAGTTGATTTCTGCAAATGGGTATTGGGCGCGCTGCTGTATCTAGATACGAATTTTAATTAGATTGCCCATTTTTAAATAAATCAATTTTGACAAAGTAATTGTTATCAAATCCTTAGTTATAGTGTTTTGTCCAATGCTTGGGTGCTGACCAAGTTATGTTGGTTTTGGAGTTCATTGTTTTGCACCGAGTCTTACAGTGCGCTCCCAATATGAGCATACTACTGCATGGGATGTCAATCTCTTGGGTCTGCTTTGAAGGGAAGTTCGTCAAAATGATTTTAAGCATTAATAAAACACATAGGTATTGCACGGAATCGAGGAACCTCGCATGATAACTATTGCAAGCATACAAATATGCTTACCCACATAAGACCTCCAATTCGGCCCGGATTGCTTTTTAGACCGTCATGACCCTCGATAAAGCTATAAAATAATCAGTGAAATACATGTCATTTTTTCCAACTGAGGTATTGTAGGTGGGTCTAGGGGAATAGTTCCTCGTAACAGCGCTTGCATCGCTCTGAAGTCGTGGATTTCTCACACAATTTTATCTTGATGCTTTGCTATTAAATTGATCCGATTCGTTAACTCCCTGCAATGGAAGACGAAACGTGAAATAAGCGCGTGATTTTACAAAAAACAAATTACATAAACGTAATTTGTGAAATTCTCCAAGATTTAATGAGAGAAATCTGCTAATTCAGAGATATGAACAAATATTATCAGATCAAAACAGTTTTATTGTATAATAAAACATAAAGACAGTCTATGAAAACTGAACGTGTCTGGCCAGCCTATGAACTAGGATAAAAGCAAGCGGGACGATGAATGTAGTGTATTTCAATGTTTGATTGCTTGACAAATATCAATTCTGTTCCCCCCTCACAGACATTCATTACCATTTCTAAGGGCCTCAACTGTGTTCAAATTTGAAACTCCTCGAACGCATTGTTCTTCCGCACTGTGGCCTCTTTGCTTGTCTTTTCAAATACACTGTTTCCCTCAATTGCTTGTTTGCGGGTGTTGAGACGTGGTGCTTCAATCCTCATGTTCCTTGTGACAAAAGCAAATCGTAGGAAATTTCTGCCCAAATGTTGTTAATTTCATTTTGTGAATCAATCAATTACTCAGTGGTAGTTGAAAGATTACAAATAAATTAAAATTTTAGTATTACTAAGGATCCGAGGGATTCAAAACGTATAGATATGGATTTGTTCGACATATCATCTGATACTTTTTTGTTCATTTGACTTACTCAATACTAAGTGTTGAGGCAGGAATATGTGAGGATGCTATCCAAGGATTTGATCGGGACGTAATATGAATAGTTTAATCATCTATAGTTATCACTTGTCTGGCAGCGATATACCGCGGTCATGAACGGACATTTGCGTCGATAAGGCGACGATACTGTGAGCTCATAAGTATTGCGACGATAATGTGAGCTCATAAATATTGCGACGATACTGTGAGCTCATAAATATTGCGACGATAATGCGAGCTCATAAATATTGCGACGATACTGTGAGCTCATAAATATTGCGACGATACTGTGAGCTCATAAATATTGCGACGATACTGTGAGCTCATAAATATTGCGACGATACTGTGAGCTCATAAATCTTGACACAACATGGGATAGTTAGACTGAGATGATCGTTCATCGTTGCTTGAAGAAGACTCTGCATTACTGGAGTGGAGAATTTTGAGGATAAAATTATGGATCGATTTCTATGTTTGGCAAACAAATATGATTTTTTTTTATTGCATGTGGGAAAAATTTAAACTGATGAGATGTTCGTGAATAAACAATGTAATTGAATGCATTATGGTCTACATGAGAAGTGTTTGACTAGTTAGAGTGTTGGGTGACCCGGGTTTGACATGACCCTACAGGTTGAGGCGTGGTGACTGATATGAGTTACCAACTGAATGTAGGCGGCAACGTATAAGGATACCTAACTCGTGAGCTGTGTCTGGTAGGTTTAGATTTTATTGAGAACAGATATTCTTATAAGAATGTAGTCGTTCCAACTGTGTTCTACTGGAAGAAACGAGGAGTGTGAGAGCAGCTAACTGGAGGAAAAGGAGTTGTGAGGAAATGACGGAGACGTGGTACTGGAAAAACACTGATAAAGATGATCATGGACGAGACTGTGAATGAGAACCGATTTGGTTTCAAGTAAATATAATTCTTTTGAGATGGTGTAGTCCAACGGAAACAAGCAATGAAGATGTATAATTTATGTTCTGTGGGAATTTTTGATATGAGGTGATAAATGCTGTTCTATTTTACAATTAAATTAAGGTGAGACTGAAGAGTGCATTGAGTATGTGCAACAGAGTAATGGAGTAGGTGGCAAGCAAGCGAACAAGAGAGTAGGTGGCAAGCAAGCGAACAAAAGAGCAGGCGGCAAGCAAGCGTACAAGAGAGCAGGTGGCAGGCAAGCGTACGAGAGAGTAGGTGGCAAGCAAGCGAACAAGAGAGTAGGTGACAAGCAAGCATACAAGAGAGTAGGTGGCAAGCAAGCGAACAAGAAAGTAGGTGGCAAGCAAGCGAACAAGAGAGTAGGTGGCAAGCAGGCGTACAAGAGAGTAGGTTGCAAACAAGCGTACAGGAGAGTAGGTGGCAAGCAAATGAACAAGAGAGTAGGTGGCAAGCAAGCGTACAAGAGAGAAGGTGACAAGCACGCGTACAAGAGAGTAGGTGGCAAGCAAGCGTACAAGAGAGCTGGTGGCAAGCAAGCGTACAAGAGAGCAGGTTTGACGGGACAACGTCAGGAATGAATGGCGTTGGAAGCACGCACGAGAGCCTGCTCCTACACTGGGCGTGAATCCTTGAGACAACCTTGTAACTTTGAAAGGTCCAGTTTTATGACATATGTGAGGAGAGTTCAGTTTTTTTTTTGTGCCCGTTGAAGGAGTTCCCTTCAAAACCTACGATTTATGATGTGTGAAAGATCGTCTGTTATTTTCCATTTCCATCAAAAAAGAACATGGTTGCCAGTCAAGATATTTATTTGGCTGATTTTGTCTAGCAAATATGAATTTGAGTGTCCTTCATGTCGATCTTTTCTTCCACAGCATACGGGCACTACGGTAAAAAGTGATAAGATATGGATGAATCGACCTCCGAGAGCATAAAGATATGGATGAATCGACCTCCGAGAGCATGAAGATATGGATGAATCGACCTCCGAGAGCATGAAGATATGGATGAATCGACCTCCGAGAGCATGAAGATATGGATGAATCGACCTCCGAGAGCATGAAGATATGGATGAATCGACCTCCGAGAGCATGTGTTATACAAGGCATCGAGAGCAGCGAGGCAATCCTCTCCAGGGGACCAACATCGATGCATGCGCAACAGTGGTCACTGAAGCTTCAACGACATTATCATCGCCATCATCAGAATGAACGTTGCACATGGAAACGTTCTTAAAAATAAACCAATAATTAATCGACCTTGGTAGCCCCCGGAAACTTTTATTTCCCTTCGTATACAATAGAAACAATTTTTTTCTATTCAACGTATATGTTTATTTAGCTCATATTCTTATCGAAGCAATGAAGAAATAGTCTGAACTGTTGTGAGTAACAGTCTGTCAACCGTTTTGAGTCACCTTCTATCACATGTTCTGAGAAACAGTCTGTCAACTGTTCAAGTAACAGTTTATCAACTGTTTTGAGTAACAGTCTGTCAACTGTTTTCAGTCACACTCTGTCAACTGTTTTGAGTAACAGCCTGTCAACTCTTTTGAGTAACAGTCTGTCAACTGTTGTGAAAAACAGTCAGTCCACTCTTTTGAGTAGCAGTCTGTCAACTGTTTTGAGTATACTGAATATTCATTTCTGGCCGATTAGTTTACCCCAGCAAATTCGAACAGAATAACGCCCTTTACTTAAGTTAACTGAGTCTCTTTAACAGAGGTTAGTTCGAACGAAGTAAATAGCTCCGCCTTGCAAGATCATGCACGTGTCTTGCAGGAGATGGTTCATATGTTACCCGCCTTGCAAGATCATGCACGTGTGTTGCAGGAGATGGTTCATATGTTACCCGCCTTGCAAGATCATGCACGTGTGTTGCAGGAGATGGTTCATATGTTACCCGCCGTGCAAGATCATGCACGTGTCTTGCAGGAGATAGTTCATATGTTACCCGCCTTGTAAGATCCTGCACGTGTCTCACAGGTGATAGTTCATATGTTACTCACCTTGCAAGATCCTGCACGTGTTTTGCAGGTGATAGTTCATATGTTATCACGCGTGTTAGGAGCGCTTCCAAGTTGTGACCCCCCTTCTCAACGCTTCCAAGTTGTGACCCCCCTTCTCAACGCTTCCAAATTGTGACCCCCCTTCTCAACGTTTCTGAGTTGTGACCTCCCACTCCCAACATATTTAAAATTGATATGTATTGTTTAACAAAGAAGAAACTCGACCTGAACCATCTTACAATGCTTGATTTGGTGTACATCAACATTTTATTCACGGAATATTTCGATGTAATTAATTTTCTGTTGACTTGAACATAACCACGAGGCTACCTGAGAGGTTATACGGTATATGAACAAGAAAGATGTCATGAACCTAGTGCAGGGTCAACGTTTTCGTTATAATGGTACTAATTCACATGGTTTGATTGTTCATAGCATCGTTCTATCACGCACCAAAGATGTAAGCTCTAAATTTTAAAATTCATTATGCAATATCCACTTTAAAAAACATCGTATTAATCTCTTAAAAAAATGAATGGTTTCGAACATAATACAAAATAGCAACGCATTTATGTTAGATTCCTGTATTATCCAACAATACTTTGTTCCTACTCGTTCATTTCAGTGTTGAATATCACAGTGTCGCGTATTAACGGCGAATTAACGTCCGCTCGGTGAATTAACGTCCGCTGGGTGAATCAACGTCCACTCGGGGAATTATCGCCCGCTCGGTGAATCAAGTTTCTCTCTGAGAATTGACGTCCGCTCGGTGAATTAACGTCCGCGGGGTGAATCAACGTCCGCTCTAGAGTAGGGTCAGTTCAGAGTAGCAACGTGTTACGTTACTGACCAGCGTGATTTGACGGGCAACGTGGAGGGATGCACGGGCAACGTGGAGGGATGACCCAAATCAGCAGTCATAAATTGTTAGCACGAGTTAAAATAAACAAATACTTCACGCCAAATCAATGATGTTATTTTCTCAATGGAAATGTTTTTTCACAAGATTTTTTTAAGATATGTACTTCACTTCTTGCCGATTATTTTTATTTGCCACCATTCGATCATTTTGTATGATGAAAGTACTGGAATTGTTGAACTAAAATATGAATAACAACAAAGTCAAGACGGAATATATATCGTTCCCATACATGTGTATTCCTGCGTACACCTCATCCAGCAGAATGTATTTTAATAATTTATAAGGAAAAAATTCTATTTTTTTGTCTTTCGTCGATTTAATGTTTAATTCTTAGCTGGCCAAAGTCTATGTTGTAAATTTTATTGGCCGAAAATATATCTCAAGCGCTGTAGAGAACGAAGTAAGTAGGTTCACGCGAGAATAGGAGATTACGGACAAATCCTGATAAAATAACCGGATGCTTTATCGACTTAAACATGAATATTTCCTGCAAACCGCCCTAACTCATCCGATTTAACAGGGTTTTGTCTTGTCCTGAGCTGCGCGCTGCTTCTGTTGCACTGAACAGAGTTTCTTGAATGGAGAAACGGAAATAATCAAACACGATCTTACACATTTTGAAAATCTATAAATGAAAAAAAAAGTGTTACGTTAATATTAAAAGAGCGTGAAGTGCATCACAGCTGATCTTAGTCTGCATGTGTCACCGCCTTTCAACGGGTATGAAGAAGTTAGTCAAACGGGTTCAAAAACCAACCCACTATAGTGAATCAAACGGGTTTAAAAGCCAACCCACTATAGTGAGTAAAACGGGTTCAAAAACCAACCCACTATAGTGATTGAAACAGGTTAAAAAACCAACCCTCTATAGTGAGGAAAACGGGTTTTAAAAATCAACCCACTACAGTGAGTGAAACGGGTCCAAAAACCAACCCACTATATCTAGGGAAACGGGTTCAAAACCAACCCACTATAGTGAGTGAAACGGGTCCAAAAAGCTACCCACAATATTGAGGGGAACAGGTTCAAAAACCAACCCACTATATTGAGTGGAACGGGTTCAAAACCCAACCCACTATATTGAGTGGAACGGGTTCAAAAACCAACCCACTATAGTGAGTGAAACGGGTTCAAAAACCAACCCACTATATTGAGTGGAACGGGTTCAAAAACCAACCCACTATAGTGAGTGAGACGGGTTCAAATCCCAACCCACTTTAGTAATTGAAACAGGTTCAAAAACCAACCCACTATAGTGAGGGAAACGGATTCAAAAACCAACCCACTACAGTGAGTGAAATGACTGATATAGTTTTATAAGCATGAACTTCAAACATATTGTTC
>SDVV010024131.1:0-12638 GCA_016164225.1 Gammarus roeselii
GGACAGCATGACGACCCTCCCCATCAGTGCATGGACAGCATGACGACCCTCCCCATCAGTGCATGGACAGCATGACGACCCTCCCCATCAGTGCATGGGCAGCATGACGACCCTCCCCATCAGTGCATGGGCAGCATGACGACCCTCCCCATCAGTGCATGGGCAGCAAGGAGCGTTATCACCATAGCTCCAAAAATTCGCAGTCGTTCCCAAGGGTGATGGACAACACTCCCCAACACCTGCTGAGGAGGAAGATGAAGAAGAGACAGGGCATGGGGACCCCATACATGAGATCCACACTCAGTGTGGGGATTCTCACGCATGCGAACAGAAAGAATGGAAATAAATAAATCGAGAAATCGTAGATCAGGTTGCATGTAAGAAAGAGCGCAATTTGGTTACTGTTAGTCACCGAACGGAGAGCAGTTGATAAATGCGTGCGTGTTTTAGCGTCTGTGGGTGTGGGTGTGTATGTGTGTGTGTGTGTATGTGTGGGTGTTTGCGTATGCAACGGTTTATGGGAGTCAAAGAGTTCGAGATTAGTGAAATGCAATTTGATCTAATCACAAGATGTAGTGAATAAAAGTTTAGTAAATTCAGGGTGGGGAGAAACGTAGGGAAAGTTAAGGGTGAAGAAGGGGGAGTCTGAAGTGAAATAACGGTGTTCACCCAAGCGGTTGGGCCTGACAGCTGCCTAGGAGGAGAAGGAGGACGGAGGGGAGGGGGGTCTGGTATAAAACTGTTAAAGCTTCCTCATGGACTGAAAGTGTGCTCAATGCAAATGGACAACCCATGGATCATTGAGTATTTCATAAGCAAAACATTTTCTTAGAGAATTGTGATAGGTCGCAAAATTAGGCTTCGCAGAAACTGTTTTTGTGTCCAATACATTATTCGATAAAGTCAAGTCATTCCTCATCAACAGCCCCGCATAATCAGTCGTACAAGACGGAGTCTCGTCCCACTGTAAGACAGGTCTGTTTTCCATAAAGTATCACCGTATGGGCGATAGTTGGCTGCAATACATAACTTTTATGCCGGCTTGAATATAGAATATCAATGGTGAATATTGGGTGCCGCATTACAGAACGCTCATACGGATGATTTGATTTGAGCCTCATTTCCACCGGAGCCTCAACGTGAGTCATAACAGGCTCCCCCATGGATTCCAGTAGGCTCGCATGCCTCGGCGAGCGAGAAAAATAACGTTGTCAAAGTTAGGACATTTTGAAAATTTCAGTCGTGTCAGACGCACGCTGGTGCGCACTAGAAAAGCGTTATACAAAACGGATCTCCGTTTTCAATCATTTAGAACTACAAGAGTTATATGTATGCACGCCAGAGCGCACAGGTAGCATCGTCAAGATAAGTACAAGGTTCAAGGCTATACGGGCAAAGTCAACTCCAACAGCAACGCAACACAATGTTTACAGCTACGCGGTCAAGTATATTTTGAGTACAATTTATTTATTCAGGTAAGATAAAGACTCAGACGAAACGAAATGCATCCCCGCCTTCAACCCCTCAGAGCCTCAAGATTAATATGTATGCACGCCAGTGTGCACCGATAGTATCGACGAAATTGGTACAAGGTCTACGGTTTCACGGATCAGATCAACTTCAACCGCAACGCACCACAAGGTTTATAGTTACGTTGTAGAGGTCAACAACAGAAATTACATATGGTCCGTGCGCGCGCAAGCGAGCACGGACTGAAAAACCCTTATTCACAAAATTACAAACAGAAATTCTCGCACAAAAAACCTAGCATTCTTTATTAAATTGTGGATTGTGAGGAGGAAAGAAGGGCATGTTCATCATGGGCTGAAAAACTGCTCAGATTATCGAGATCATTCTTAATGTTTAGGGGGATAGGGTGAGGGGACTAAGGTCCCTCGGGTCCCAAAGGAGCCCGATAGGTACCGGAGGGTAACCCAAGTTCCCAGGGTCCCCCGAGCTCCCCGGGTCCCTGAAGTCCCCTTCGTCTCAGCTCATCTGGGCTTGTCTAGACGGACTCATTTCGGCCTCTCGACTCGTCGCGCCCAACTCGACTTGCTTCAACATGTTCTGACTGATTTCGACGCACCTAGACCAGCCTCGACGCGGCTCTCCCCCTCTGCGTCTGCTATGTTGTAGACTGTAATAACTATTTCCTCTACTCAAGCACTCCACATTAAACATACCTTTGTGAATGGGTTTCACAGCGTTGGGAGGGGGAAGCAGAAGTTCCAGGATTCAAAGGGGCCTCAAGAGGGTCCCACAGTTTTTGAAGACTGTCCCAAAGGGTCTCAAGAGTGTACCAAAGGGCCCCAGAAGGGTCCAAGTGGGCCACCTCAAATCCTCTTGGTTTTCCAAGTCCTCCGGGTTCCCGAAACCCCGGGTCCCCCGAGTCCCGCGGGTCCCACGAACACCCCCCTTCCATGGGTCCCCTTGTCTCAACCAACCTCGATATATATAATAAAAATCAATACAAAATTTGTCATCATGAAAAAAGGGCAGAAAAAAATAATCGAGCCCAAGAAAGAAGAAATAATAGAATGCTGAAATCAAGTGTTAATGATCTATAAAATGAATAATCATCCATCCACCCCAAATACGGATGAGTAATGGTAGACGCATTAAAGTGCGCTCATACGGATGATAATATTAGACGCATTAAAGTGCGCCCATACGGATGATAATATTAGACGCATTAAAGTGCGCCCATACGGATGATAATATTAGACGGCTTAAAGTGCGCGCATACGGATGATGATAGACGCATTACAGTGCGCCCATACGGATGATGACGAAGAGGTTGTGGCGAGCGAGAGTAGCGACAGAATACACTGTGCTGACAGTCTCGGAACTGGGAATACGACAGAGAATAAGCTCTTAGACGCTCGAAGGGATGGCCAATATCTCCCTCTGGCGTCAGCGCATACAATTTCTTCCTTTGGCGTTAGCAAGTACAATATTCCCCTCTGGTATTGGAAAAAAAATGCCCCTTTGGTTCTAGAGAATAACTAATTTGCCCTCTGGCGTTACAGAATGAAAAATTCTCGCTCTGGCGTTTGAGAATATAAAATCCTCTTCTGGCATCAGAGAATAATAAATCCCCCCCTCCCCCTGTCGTTAGAGAACAACCCCCTACCCCTTGCATCAAAATCCACCCCTGGCGTTAGAAAATAAAATATCCCTCTCCGGCAATAAGGAATAAAAAGTTTCCCTCTGGCGTTAAGGAATAAAAACACCCTCTTTGGCGTCAGTGAATAATAAATCCCCCTCTGGCGTTCGTGAATAAAAAATTCCCCTCTTGCGTTATAGAATTAAAAATCTCCTTCTGTCGTTAGTGTATAAATAATCCTTCCTGGCGGTACACAATAAAAAAATTCTACCTTGCGTTAGACGATCCCCTCTGGCATTAGTGAATATATAATCACCCTCTGGCGCTAAGGAATAAAAAAAAATCCACTCCGGCATCAGAGAATAAAAAAATTCCACTCCGGCATTGGAGAATAAAAAAATTTCACTTCGGCATTAGGAAATGAAAATTCTTCCTCTATCATTAGGGAATTAAAAAATCCTCCTCTGGCGCTAAGGAATAAAAAAATCTCCTGGCGTTACGAAAAATTTCACCTCTGGCGCTGGTGAAAAAAGAAATCCTCCTCTGGTGTTAGAGAATCAGATCCTCTTCTGGCGCTAATGAATAAAATCCTCCGTTTGCGTTAGACAATAAAATCCTCCTTTGGCGTTAGACAATAAAATCTTCCCGTGGCGTTGAACAATAAAATTTTCCTTTGGCGTTAGAAAACAAAAATCCTCCTCTGGCGTTAGGGACCAAAATCCTCCTCTGGCGTTAGAATACAAAATCGTCCTTAGTCGTTGAAGAACAAAATCCTCCTCTGGCGTTTTAACAAAATCCTCCTCTGGCGTTAGAGAACAAAATCCTCCTCTGGCGTTAGATAAATAAATCCTCTGGCGTTAGAGAATTAGATCCTCTGGCGACAAAAAATTAAACCCTCTAGCGACAGATAATTAAATCTTTTGGCGAAAGAAAATTGAATCCTCTGGCGAGAGATAATAGAATGAAATCATCCGACGATATTCAGCTTAACATCCTCACGGTTTTATACAATGAAGTTCACACAGCGATAGCCAATAAAATCTACTGGAGATGAACAATAAAATGCACCAAGGATAGACAAAGTAAATTTTTTTTAACGAAACGCAGAATAAATTTCTCTAGCGATAAAGTGAATATAATCCACTGGCGTAAACAGAATAAAAATGCCATGTGACGAACAGAAACAAATCCCCTGGCGAACACATAATTGAATCCTACAGCAAAAAACAATAAAGTACCCTATAAAATATATCAACATAATACATAAACATAATAAATAAAGTATATAGACACAATGAAATCCACTTGCACAAACTAAAATATCCAATAGAATCACAAACGTGATACCTGCCCGTTAAAGAGTGACAACCCTAGGCTTCTCGAGTCAGCGTCGTTACTTCACCGCTACAGTTTCACAGCCATTCCCCCTGCAACAAACCGACTGGAAAAGTCCGTTTGAGCAAACAAACCATCGATGCAAAGAGGACTCGACCTTCAGAGCCTACATGCGCCATGAAAAGTTACTTTGAAATTGACTTTGATGTCAATTTGCAATCAATTGGGAACAAAGCTAGAAAATGGTAACCCGGAACGAGACTACTCATACATTTATAAACTTTGGATGTTTTTTACCGGTATTTATATTCGTATATTCTGGAGAATTCGTTGTAACGCGACGGACAATTGATTGACTGAGGATACGCCAACGTGTGGCACCAACATGCAATGATCGTAAAACTTTGACTTCCCATTTGAGAAAGGTTTACTTTTGACGCAGTTTGTCATGAAGCATCGCAGTGAACTATACCTAGTACTGCTGCTGCTGGTGCCCGACGACCTGTCATTACCTCAGATCACCAGTCAACGACCCACAAACCTACCTTCCTCCAGCATTGCTAAATGTCTTCCCTTTCCCTCTTATTGCAGTCTTGTAGGTGGGTTACAGATGCGCCAACCTGTAGAATACCTGCGGCTTTCATATCTGCACATGCTGCGTTACACGCAGTCCGATGCTTTCATTTTACTACCTACAGACTTGGCAACAACACACACCCCCAGACAGCAGTTGGGCTAGGGTCATTAACGGCATCACAGATGCACCTATTGGGATGGTTTAGAAGCCACCCTACTCCGGCTCAACACTATAATAGAGGAGAGCGTTGCGAACAAGACACACAACATGCTTCTGTGTAGTACATAACTCAATGACGCAATTTTGCTCGACTTTATATAGAAAACTAGTCGGTGGAGGCTAACTCTATAAACAACGTCCAGTGTTATTCCTACTGATTTGTTTTATTTTCATCTTAGCTTGCCACATCTATATTCACAGCGTATAAATAACAAATAACCAACATTGCAGGTTACAGGCACTCGGCTCAGCTTCCTTCGGTGAACCGTACAAAGAAAAATGTTTGAACGGAGCCGAAAGCGCCTTCAAGTATCAATAAATCCAGGAGACAGACAAAAATTTCAATTCTCCTCACGATTCCAAGAGGAGCCGAGTGGATGCCAAGAAAAAAACGAGAGCTTGACTCCGGTGATATATTATTCTTCATTTCATAAGGAGTCAAGAGGAGGAGTCTCGGGAGAGGGTTGCCTTCTCAGGCCATTTGTAATCACTTCAATGGGAAGACGAAGCGAGAGACAGAGAAGTGGGGGAAAACTTCCCGCGGGTAAAAGTAATCGACTGTGGAGAGAGAGAGAGAGAGAGTGGGCTGTTTCTCAGATCGTTCAAATCTCAAGTGCTTGACCTCGTCATCCAGAAGATGATCGTGAGGCACAGGAGTACCAAACGGCTAGTCGAGTTTGAAAGGTTATAAAAACAGGCCACGTTCAAACAGAACCCTTAAAAAAAATTATTCGAGTGACTTTTCATCCAAGTTGTTCAAGAAAATATTCTCGGAAAAGTGTTCAAAGTTACGATGAAAGAAACTATGCCGACGAAGAAGCGCATCAAAGCAGCGCACAAAGAAGTTGTTGCATGCATCACAACAACGCCTACTGCTTCGAACTATCGTAAACTTTGCCGCAAAAGGCGATGGCGATGCATAAATACCGAACATTAATTTCTAAACTTTCGAACATCAACAGGCACTCACTCATCCATGGTTATTTTAAATATTTGCATTTTCCTCTCAAGAAGATAGGTCGCAAATAACGCTGTGGGATTAGACATCACTAAATAGAAATAAAAACAGCATCAGCCTCTCCGTCACTACACAGTTACATCACAAGTCGGTGGCAACAGCATATCACAGCCACCATCAGCTCGTCACTATGCAGTTACGTCACAAGTCGGTGGCAACAGCATATCACAGCCACCATCAGCTCGTCACTATGCAGTTACGTCACAAGTCGGTAGCAACAGCATATCACAGCCACCAACAGCTCGTCACTATGCAGTTACATCACAAGTCGTAGCAACAGCATATCACAGCTAAGAACAGCTCGTCACCATGCAGTTATGTCACAAGTCTGTAACAAGAGCATATCACAGCCACTACCAGCTCGTCACTATGCAGTTACGTCACAAGTCGGTAGCCACAGCATATCACAGCCACCATCAGCTCGTCACTATGCAGTTACGTCACAAGTCTGTAGCAAGAGCACATCACAGCCACCATCAGCTCGTCACTATGCAGTTACGTCACAAGTCGGTAGCCACAGCATATCACAGCTACCAACATATCGTCACCATGCAGTTACGTCACAAGTCGGTAGCAATAGCAAATCACAGCCACCAACTGCAGTAGCGCCATGCGTCGCATGCAGCGAGGGCCCGTCATGGCCGAATCACATTGGGGAGCCTGATCTGGAGACGGATGGGGGCGCAGTCCGTAAATCAGAGGCGGCACTAACGTCTCTCTCTCATAAATCGCACAGCAATGACCCAAAGCCGCTTAAATTAGCGAAAT
Organism: Gammarus roeselii; assembly: GCA_016164225.1. NCBI lineage: Eukaryota > Metazoa > Arthropoda > Malacostraca > Amphipoda > Gammaridae > Gammarus > Gammarus roeselii. The sequence goes on from SDVV010024131.1 coordinate 7,024, forward strand.
CTGTCTTGATCTCCGGGGAAATTTACGATGGCCAGCACGAGCTGCAGGAAACGGGAGGGGGGGGTGTTGAACAGGGGGAGGGGGCTGGGCAAGTAGCAAGGGAGGGCAGAGGAGGGAGAATAAACTAAACCGATACATCAGAAGAAAAAATAAAATTTGTCAGAGATAATATGTGAGGGAGATGAATAATCTTCCAAGAGGCATGTAAGGGATACTGGAAATTAGTATTGAACTAGACGTTTGTTGAGAAAAAAATAACCGTGATGGATCATGTATGGCGGACCAAAGAAAATGTAGACCGGAGTCAAGTGTTAGTAAACAATCGGGGCCGCCATGCATGTGCTGCAGCCAGCACAGACGGGGTTGAAGACAAGAGCCGTGCGTGGTAACATCTGAAACAAGGAAAACAAGACAAAGATCCTAACAAGGTTATACGATTAAATAGTAAATAGATGTGCAATCACGGAAAAATATGAAAGAGAAAGAAGGGAAAAGTTTAATAATTCCAAGGGAGAAGAAATGGAATGTGGAGCGAAAAAAGGAACCTGACAGCGGAGAACTGACATTCAAAAACGAGATAAAAGAAGGAGTAAAAAGGAAACATCAGTGTAAAAGGGACGAAAAGAGATAAGAGAAGGAGTAAAAAGGGAACATCAGTGTAAAAGGGACGAAAAGAGATAAGAGAAGGAGTAAAAAGGAAACATCAGTGTAAAAGGGACGAAAAGAGATAAGAGAAGGAGTAAAAAGGGAACATCAGTATAGAAGGGACGAAAAGAGATAAGAGGAGTAAAAAGGGAACATCAGTATAGAAGGGACGAAAAGAAATAAAAGAAGGAGTAAAAAGGGAACATCAGTGTAAAAGGGACGAAAAGAGATAAGAGAACTTATAACATTGTTGAGGGATTGAGAAACAGAAGGTGCAATATCATTATACACATTATAAAGTAAATGAGAGCAGCAGCTGTTGGATCGCCGGCTCAGTTCAAGTTCCCCAATATAAAGCAGTTTGAATCACGGCCCAAGCTCGGGCAAAGGAGGATGTTTCCCTTCACCGCTGCCCCGCTGAAGCCTGCCAAAGATAACAGCTGACACGGCCTGCAGACGAGGCGAGTGCTGGAGACGAGAACAGCTTCCTGGCTTCCCGTTATCGGCCTCAAGCAGCAGCGAGATCATCTAGTCTGCTCCTCACCCCACCGCCCCACTACGCACAAGATTGTGGGGGAACGGGCGGAAACGAAGGCGGGAATAAGCGAGGAAAGGGGGGGGGGGAGAGGAAGGTGGAAGATGTAGATGGCACGGAGTTATCAAAGAGTCAGGAGGAAAGAAATACACATTAGAAACAGTTGCCTCACGGCATGACAGTATTAAAACACATTACTGGAGTTACGTGTACATAGAAACACACAAATTAGTTTAATGCATATCAGGAGAGAAAAATATATTCTTAATGTATTAGAGAAAATAATGAGGCTGATCTCGGAACAAGTACTTGAGCAAGCCGTTTTCTTTACATTGATTTAGCTATGTGACTAAAAATTTAATAGTGCGTTAGCAAAGTTTTCAGACGATATAATTCTTCAGCCACTCGAAGCGAGTCATGGAAAATATCCTATGTCCTTCATATCAACCAAATAGCTCAACCAAGCTTCCCGTCAAACAAGCTGCTCAGACAGGTCTCGTTCAATGTCAGCCAATCCTTGTACCTTGTCAGTCAAACCTCGTCCCCTGTACGCCAACCCTTGTTCGCCGTCTGCCAAGTTAGTCAGCCAAGCATGAGAGCTGCGAGCCAAGAAATAGCAGGGGGGGCAGCAAGAAATAGCAGGGGGGGGCAGCAAGAGAGCTTTATCGACTCGACGAAGTGTTTTGGGCACCCTAATGCGGCAGACGAGGGTGGCTTCCTTTGGAGCACCGAAGCCAAAAAGAAGGATGTTACGAGATCATCCTTCACAGTAACGGAACGAGGCGTGTGGGAGGAGACTTTTAAAATACAGCTGTTGTGCTTGGATCCTACAGAAGATGTAGAAACACAAGAAGAATAAAAATCAAAAGGACTGGAAACAAGATGGCTTTGAAAGCAGATTTTAAAACAGAAATACTGGACGATAAGTAGCTGAACTTGAAATAAAGGTCAAAAGCGGGAATACATATTTTGAAAAATGTTTTCTTGGATACTGAACACGAAAGCGATTACAATTTCTCAGACCGATTTAGGAACGACGCCGAGAAAGCAAACGGCTTATTCGACCAATTTATTTCAATCTTATAACATACCAAAGACCCAAACATAACCCTCAAATGAAACAACTCCTTTGCTTTGCCATCGACGGCCTCCTCTTCAAGTTTCAAAGCGGGTAATAGACGAGTAACGAGGTGCAATGTTGGTCGTGCCAAAGAAAAATGGATGAATTCCCATCGGAGAAACTCAGCGGAGTCGGAACAGACTTTCTTCTCGTCTCAGACGTTGATGCAGTTACCAGTGGCATGATGACTTACTCAGAAGAATGCTTTCAAAGTAGCTGAAGTTGAATTGCAGTTCAACTCTGATGTTCCTTCTCCTCATTCTAACAATAACTTAGAAGAACAACGACAAAGAGAAACCAGGTGAAACTCGTGACACAAAATGACTGTGACATCCCGTAATTATCCACACATATGGCAACACATAAGTTATGAATTCGAAGCCGTCCAACAGCGAGATATATTGATCAGGTTTCATTCCAAAGAGGCATTAAACATCACACTTTTGTCACCGGCAGAAGAAGATAAGAAGTATAGCTAACCAAACCACACCATGAACATCGGAACACTACGTACTGAATAATATAGTTTTTCTAACAATGCCTACCGCAGCCACGATTCTAAAGCACGAGAGGACAGCAGAATAACACGTGCAGAATAATACAAGACCGCACCCATTCACTCGTCAGTTCGTCACGGCTAAGGAATAGCCCAGAAAAGTATCTTTCGAGCTTCAGCTGAGCGACAGAGACAGTGGCTTCTGTAGGCAGTCATGAAAGGATGACTGTCGCTGCTGCGGCTGATAATGCTACCGCTGTTGCGATTGGTAAGATTGTTGCGATTGCTAAGGCTGTTGCAACTATTAATGATGTTGCTATGGTTACAAATGATACTGCTGCAGTGTCTCAAGGTACCGGTCAGAGTTGACGCTGCCGTCACTGCTACTGCCACAATGGCCGCAGTTGCGCTTGTTTATGCTGCTACCACCAACAATAGGATGCATACAGTAATGCAGGGTCAAGCCCCCCCACGACTTTACCTCTCTCTCAATTTCAATTGGTTAATAAAGAATGAAACAGCAAAACAACAATTAACTTCTCGCTCGCAGCACACATCACGCCTTTGTGGACCTAAACAGCCGTGCTGGCAGTGTTCCCGGAAAGGGGACCAAAGTGGGCGAGAGCTTGGGAAACAAACATGTTTTGGAGTCGAATTTAGTTGAGCATCTTTGTCTATTTGGCCAGTTCGGAGAAGAGATAAATGAGGCCACGCTTCGTTAACGAGTAAACTCTGCTCCCCCACCAGTCGTATACATTGATTGCATCAGTTACGAGTAAACTCTGCTCCATCACCACTCGTATACATTGAATGCATCCGTTACACGTAAACTCTGCTCCCCCACCAGTCGTATACGTTTAATGCATCAGTTACGAGTAAACTCTGCTCCCCCACTAGTCGTATACATTGAATGCATCCGTTACAAGTAAACTCTACTCCCCCACCACTCGTATACGTTGAATGTATCCGTTACAAGTAAACTCTGCTCCCCCACCAGTCGTATACATTGAATGCATCCGTTACAAGTAAACTCTGCTCCCCCACCACTCGTATACGTTGAATGCATCCGTTACAAGTAAACTCTGCTCCCCCACCCATCGTATACATTGAATGCATCAGCTACCTTAGGTATTCATCAAATTCACAAGACCGGGCAGGAGTTTAGAAGTGAATCGTTGCGTTGTTTTCTCGTTCAAAACGAGTCAACTATTAGGAAGGGCAATCAAATTTGCAACATATATATAATATATAACATATATAATTTATCGTCAGTTATCTAATGTTTCTGACCTGGTATTATACCTAATATAAACTTTATTCGAAAGAAATGGATCTTCATTTGCTTCAAGTGTACGTGAGATGTTAGCCATGATCAAATATACACCAACACTCAGAGCGCTTGTGACGTCAGTGGAACACCAGACCAAAGTACTTGTTAAAGCTCATACTTTTCAGTAAATTCACCGGAGTGGGCTTACACAGCAAGCGAGGCACCTCGCTGCGTGATGCACTTAGGGGGAGCTCGTGTGTCATCGGCTGGAGGTCTTGCTGCTGGTGTGACGGCGGCCATTCTCGGAAGACGAGGGCCTCGTTAGGGTGACGATGCTGTTGCTCTAGCATGACGGCCACTCGTGAATGACGAGGGCCACCTTTGCATGACGACGGTTGCTCTAGCATGACGGCCACTCTATAATGACGGGAGCCTCTTTAGCATGTCGACGCTGCTGCTCTACCATGACGGCCACTCGAGTAAGTAGGAACGCATGCAAGTGCTAGGGCACGCACATGTTCCAGATAATCATATTGGACGGTTGGACGTCCAACATGAGCCCAACATGACGATCTCACGAGATCAATATTGTATTACAACATGAGCAGTTCTAACAATTATGATGAATACGAAACAACAAAACCCAAATACTTTATAGCCATCACCCTCACTAATCAGCAGAGACGATAACAAATAATAAATAATGAGGTTCAACCATCAGTCATATAATTGATGGCCATGCGTCTGCAATAAAACCGTGTGCAGCAAAGTTGACAGTTATCGCATACGGTGAATATTGGGTCGGTTTGTAATATCTTGTTTGTATCAATAAACGCTAACGGACCTAAGCGTCAATTTCGAAATACTAAAGTGAATAGCAATTTGGTCAGATACCTAGTGCATTTTTTAACAACAGGAAAACAAAGTCTGGAGCGATAGCGGCTCACTCGAATGTTCAGGGAATAGGGAGAAGTTCACATTCGTTTACTGAACGCACCGTAAGTTCTAGTCTGAACCAACTACGATGCACACTGTTCAGATCATATTACCAGAACCCCGCATATCAAGATTCGCAGGAGCTGCTGCTGCATTCAGTCTCTTCCTCATCTCGAGCTCTCTTACATGCAGGGAAGAGAAGCCGAGCCAGAAAGCTTGCTCATCTGCAGCAAAGAATCTCCTCGGTAATTATGACCGATGTAGCAACTTCTGAGCCTAAGAATAGCCTTTAAGAAGTCCGGACGGGCAAAAAGGGGCGAATGCTGGTGGCAGCTCATTTGCAAGCAGCCGTGCCTCGTGCCCAGAGCAGCCAGGCCTCGTGCCCAGAGCAACCAGGCCTCGTGCCCAGAGCAGCCAGGCCTCATGCCCAGAGCAGCCAGGCCTCATGCCCAGAGCAGCCAGGCCTCATGCCCAGAGCAGCCAGGCCTCATGGTCAGAGCAGCCAGGCCTCATGCCCAGAGCAGCCGTGCCTTGTGCCCAGAGCAGCCAGGCCTCATGCCCAGAGCAGCCAGGCCTCATGCCCAGAGCAGCCAGGCCTCATGCCCAGAGCAGC